>LPNX011095029.1:0-45236 GCA_001517045.1 Pseudotsuga menziesii | reverse complement strand
TTGTTTATATAATATACAGAGAGGAAACCTATTGGGTGTTCCGATTATTGCCAATTCATGAGTAATTTGTTAATAATTCTTTGATGATTTTGATTCCTACTTCCTAGATCATGTGCAAGAATTAATATTAAGTCCTAGCTGTGTACATGGACGACCTCTACAGCTGTGTGCACAAAGTGTTTTTGGGTGATTACGAAGATCTGCCGCTGTGTGCGCAGAGGCCTGCAGTTGTGTGCGCGACTTTGAGGACTTGAAGGGATCTGCAGCTGAGTGCATAGATCAGAACTGTGGTTTTTGTAAAGAGTTGAATAAAACACAGTTCTGTGGATGTAACCCCTAAACTGGGGGTGAACCACGTTATATCTTGTGTTGTGGTTCTTTTGTGTTGTTGTTATGTTCTTTTATGCATTAATAAATATATAACTGATAAGTAAGATCACTGCAAAATACTAACTTTGCTGTGAATTCCCAGTAAATAGTTAAGCAAGGCACTATTTGTTATCTAACCACGAAGCTAAATAAGTGAATATCAAAGCTCTGTATTTTATTATTATCATTTGTTAGAAGATAAAGGTACAGTAATATCCCTCTTTTGCTTGCAGAAACCTGATTCTATGGCACCCCATAGCTGTTTTGGGTGAGACTGCAACCTGTTCGCAGGTTGTTGCTGAAAGGGCCAACACTGTGTGTCCTTTGTTGGTGTGAAGACAAAAGTATAGAACCCAGGTCTGCCCTAAGCCCAACACCTATGGAAGGGATCATATAAAATTGCTTCCTTCGGAGGAAAGAATGCCTATGTATTGGACGAGATGGAGGGAAACCTAGTATCTAGAGCTCTTGTGAATGAGAGGATCCTCAAACATTACTTCCTGTAAAGTAAGTTCCAGTTTCATAGCATTGCATATACTGTTTTCTCTCAACATTACATGTGTGTATAGCCCCCCTTTTTAGACTTAAATCCTGAGGTGAAGGCATTAAGGTCCTCGGTAGGGGTTGTCATTTAGTTTTTTTTCCAGGAAAATTAGATGGAGCAGGAATCTAGGATACGCGGTTCTTTTCTACCTCATAGGGAGGATAGCATCCCCGAGCTGGAGCCACTATTAGCACTTGTGGTAAATTTTGAAGTTTTAAACACGAGGCATCTGCATTAATCCCCTTTCAATGGTTTGTAGCAGTGAAAAATGAGGGGTAGGGTAAAAAAAATTTCATATCTTATGACCTAGAGGTATGTAGGAGAAGGGTTGATTTTGCCGGGGAGGCTTATTCCTAAGCCTGTATGTCAAAAAAACAAGAAATACTTTGGCGCAACCTGGAAATGTGCCTAAGTATGAAAAATCCGATGAAGGAAAAGGTCTGGGAATGAATGGACAATGGAAATTCAACCCGCATAAGAGATCGAAGGGTCAAGACTCATTCACGCCCAAGAAAAGCAGGCGAAGAAGTTCAAAAGTGGAAAATAAAAAGTTCAGATCATTAAAAAGTTGAAGTTCCGCTTTCTTCTTTCTACGATCCTCCAGACCGACGGTTCAGGGCACTTTCGTCAAAGATCAATGATCCGGAAAACAAGGAAGGGAAAAAAATAGGAAGTCGGAAAACCCAAAATTTCTAAGTGTAAAAAGTTGAAATACTGATTTCTGACTTCTGCGATCTAGGATCTGACAGCTTAGAAGGCTTCCGCCTAGATCAACGGTGTGGAAAATCACAGACCGACGGAAATAGGAAATCAGAAAACTCAAAATTTCTAAGTGTAAATAGTTGAAGTTTTTATTTCCTCTTTTTGCGATCCGCCAGATCAACGGTTTAGGGAAATTCTGTCAAATATCAATGGTCTAGAAAAGAATGAAGGGGAAAAGATAGAAAGTAGGAAAACCCAAAATTTCTAAGTGTAAAATGTTGAAGTTTTGATTTCCCCTTTCCGCGATCCTCCAAATCGACGGCTTAGGATAAATCCGATGGAGATCGATGGTGTGGAGTGAGTGGAGGGTGGAAAGGATGATGCGGAGGTGAAAATACCACATTGAAATATGGAAAAGCTATCAGCTAGTTTCCCGCCTTCCAAATATCTCAGATCAATGACCCAGAATGAACCTTGAGGTAAGATCGACGGTCCAGAAGCGACTTCGCTGGAAAATTATGGGAAAGTAATATTTATGTTGTAGAATGATGAAGGAAGATCCCAACCATCATTTTCATCCAACAGGCGTGATTTCCAGGTGTTAGATTTCCTGTTTTTTTTTCCATCATGAGCATCCCAACATGGTTACATGTTTTGATTTTTGTGATCATGGAGAATGTACTAGTTCAGAAGTTGTTACAATTTTATGCATACGGGTTGATCCTCATTCTATGTATTTGGCTATGTTTTGAGGTTGGTCTTGAGAGCCTTCTTACACTATAAATATTTCCTCAAAAGAGGAAGAAAGGGTTGAAATATTTCATTCATAAGCCTCAACTCTGGGATTTTGTAGCTCTGTAATTTTCTTGGAAGATTTAATGAAAAGTGTGCTCTGAATTTTATGAGATTCATCACAATGTCCTCTGTTCAGTCTGTTTTCCTTTCATAAACTTTGTTTCATATCTGCATATTGTCTGCTAATGCATTTCTAGTTGTATGTGAAGAATACGCTCTTTATCAAGCACTCTTTGCGTCAGATTATGCATTTGTTTATGTGTTTTTTGTAATTGTTATGGAATTCATCTCCCATGATCCATTGCAATTACTAGACTCTACTATTTATTCTACTAAAGGTGTGTTCAGGAGATTCATCCCCAGATAGGTGCC
The DNA here is from genome assembly GCA_001517045.1 of Pseudotsuga menziesii. Classification (NCBI taxonomy): domain Eukaryota; kingdom Viridiplantae; phylum Streptophyta; class Pinopsida; order Pinales; family Pinaceae; genus Pseudotsuga; species Pseudotsuga menziesii. The sequence goes on along the minus strand of LPNX011095029.1, from coordinate 42,454 downwards.
TCATGTTACATTGGGATTCTTCTCTTTTCCCCTGCCATCTCTTCAAAGATATTTTGTTGAATATTGATTCCTACTTTGCCTCAGATTATGAATACTATTGTTTATTATTATTTTTTGTAAGTCCTTGAATGCTTCAGACCTTAACTCCATTTCCCAATGGTTTTTCTTGTCTGTTTGTTTCACCATTTCTGAATCTGCAAACACCTTGTTGGCATCGGAATCTATGCCTTCTGACTACTTTTTAAAAGACAAATGTATATGTGAATAACTCTATGACAAAGAGAGATCCCTATCTGACTGCAAGGCTAGATTGCAGTCTAAATATTGGTTGAAATGGTTACCCCTATGACACCCTACCACAACCACACAAAAATTACAAGATAATAGTAGAAGTTATGTTGAACCAGTTAAGGAAGAAGTTGTAGGGGGGTGGGATCACACGTATAATATTTTAGAAGACTATGTCCAGCCTACTATAGATGGAGAGATGGGATGGCGAAGCTATAGATATGCATCATTGGATTCTGGTGATGCCTTGGAGAATTGGCAAAATTAGATGCATGAGGTATGGATTCAGTCGTTACGATGAGTCACAATAGAGATTGTTGAGTTACCAACCTATGAGAGACTTTCTAATTTACCTAAATTTATGGTTGAGTTTGAATATAGGGTGTCAGAAACTAGAGGCTACTCCAACACGGTGGTGTGAAACAAAAAAGAAATTGATCAATGGGTGGTTTCTATGTCGCAGGTTGATGGAAGTTCACTTTGATAAAATAGAACATTACCAACCTGAGAAGTATGATGAGCGTAATTATCTTCATGATCATTTGATTGCATGTCATACCATGTGACTGTCATGACCAAAGAATGAGTGGGTCCATGCTTTTGTGCACACATTGGATGAAATTCCATGACAATGGTATGTATCAACCAAACTTTGCAGAGAGGTTACAACCTAGGAAGAGTTCTCAGTTTGTTTCAGTCAAACCTTTAGTTTTTCATATGTTGATCCCTCGATTCATAGTGCACTACAACATATTTATGATGTTATTTTGAAGTTAGTTGTAGTCGTATATCCCGTGGACCCACATGAAGGACCAATGATGTAGTCGATGATGGAGTGCTACAATGTGACAGGAGGGCTTGAGGATGAATATGACCCATGAAACATCAATATTCCATAATCTGAAGGAAGTCAAGATATCGCGGCACTAGAAATTCTGATAGACATAGTTAATCAACCATTAAAGATTCTAAAGGTCAATATTGGAAAATAGGAGGAACCAAAATTTGCAAATATTGGAGACTACTGGGATTAAGAAACCATGGCTAAGATCATAGATTTACTACATGAATTTCAATACTTGTTTCTGATGAAGTTTTCTGAAATGAAGGGGATCTTAGGAGAATTGGGAGCAATTAAAATCCCAATGAAGCCAGATGCAAATAATGTAAAGAAACAACCATATCCCTTGAATTTGCGATACAAAGAGAGAGTAAAGGTTGAACTCGACAGAATGTTGGACGCTAGAATAATAAAACCAATTGAAGAATCAAATTGGATCCATCCTATGGTGGTGCAAGATAAAAATATAGGCGGGGTTTGGATCTATGTTGATCTCAGGAAACTAAATGACGCATTCCTTCATGATCCATTTATGACGTTGTTTACTGGTGAAGTATTGGAAGGAGTGGGCGTTCAAGAGATCTATTCATTCATGGATGTCTTTTCTGGCTATAATCATATCAAGATTAAGAAACAGGATCATCATAAGACAACTTTCGTTATTGAATGGGGATGTTTTCAATACACGGTGATGTCATTTGGACTCAAGAATGCGCCTGTGATAATATCCAGGATCGTAGTCGCTGTGGTCAAGGATTTTATACATAATTTTTTGGTAGTACACATGGATGATTGGATAGTGTATGGGTTGGTAAAGGATCATCTTGCAAATCTATGACTAATGTTGGAGCAGTTTTGACAACATCAGATTGTGTTGAATTCAAAGAAGTTCATATTTTGTATGCCTTTCGAGATGTTTCTAGGGCACATTGTTTGTAAGGAATGTTGGCAAGGGGTTGGAGGTAAGTGAGTTGCGCAACATCTAGGATTATGCACATACTCATGTGACATCGCGGGAGACAAAGATAGCATGATAGGAGGAAAATAGTCCACTTTCTATATTTTCATGTCACTCTTTGTACTCATTGACCATTTCTTAGAAATATTGGTCCTTAGTGGTTAAGTTAGTTAGAAGTTTGTTAGAAGTTAGTTAGAAGTGGACCTTGAATGTAAAGGTGCAATCCTATAAATAGAAGAATTATGCATGTAAGAGATACACTTGTTGGATGGCGAGATAGAGAGAAAGAGTGAATGTTAGATGTAATACTAGACACAGTGATACTGGATCGGTGTATGTTCTAATCTGTGATTTACTCTATGGATTTAATATAATGTGATGTGGATTGATCTAAGATTTTGTTGCCTCTTTTATTTTCCTGTTTTACACTGCTGTGATTATTATGCTGAATGATGAGTAGATTTGCATATGAATGGATAATGTGATGCTTTCTACTTAATGGATGCTGTCATCTTTTAGATCTGTTTTCCCCGCTGGTAGATCTGCTGAAATGATGAATGACTAAATGTGACATGATGAATGGTTCAGTAAGTAAAATAGATCTAGAAATTAATTTGATGAATAGTCGATTCCCCAACCCTCCTCTTTACTGCAGAAACTTGGTTCCAACAGCTCTCCCTTAAACATCTTGGGTGAGACCTCGTCCGCTCTGTGGGTGTTGTGTTAGCAAGAATATTTCACCTTATGTGGATAGTAAGGTGTTCCACTAGTCTGAATGGTTTAGATCTAGAACAAATGAATGACAAAGGTTGAAGACCCTCCCTGGATGGCATAGATACCTGGAATGTGATGCTTCAATAGTAACCCTATGTACTTGCTGTTACAGAGAGAAATTCCTATGGCTTGGGGAACCACAACAGACAGCTTGACTCCAAAAATCAATCCTTTCCTATATGCAAGAGAAACCAAATATCTAACACTAAAGGATATCGATTCGTACCTTATTCTGGACGGTTAATGTAGATCCCCGTTGAGCTTTCCAACTCCAACTTGAATTGATAAATTTCTTCCTCAACATTCAATAAAAAAGACAAGCATGCTATATATAATCGTGTTAGATCTACTCTAGCATATATAATCAATAACGTATAACCATTTGAAATCATCCATGGATCAAATATTCATTCAAATACACATTATTGGACAGGAAAAGATATTTCTATTACTATAAAATCAGAGATTGCAATGAATACAACCTCTGTCGGCACGTCTGCAAATCAAAGAAATTGAGTCCCCCACTTGGGCCTCCACTACTTCAATCCTCCATCTCTCCATAGCAAGCTCACAAGCAAAGGGAAAGCTTGGGAAGAACGCAAAAGTGCTCCAAGGGACAAAGGATGCAGACTCAAGCACAAGTTCCAGCAAAAGTGGACTATAGTTCTATTGCTCTTAATTCCTCCCCACCTTCAATGTATCCAAAGGGTTCCTTATATAGCTCTTCAATGGGGTAATGAAAGGTCAAATCCGATTGATCTCAAGGCATAGGGAAGGCCAAGAGACAAGTGATTTGGATCCACATCAAGGAAAACTCCAAAAGAATTTGGCCTTTTGCACACATCCCAATGTATGCGGTTTTAGGGGTCAAACCTATGTACATAAGCGAGAAAGGGTTTAAAAGTTGCGTATGGAAATTTTTACATGTTTTTAGGGATGATCTTGGAAACATCAAAGGAACAAAAATGGTCCATGGGGTCTAAGGAGTCTGTAGAGGGACAGGGAAGGCCATAAAAATGTGATTCACCATGTGTGGTAAAATCAGCTATAATAGATGCCCCCTAATGTGTGAGGTCAGAGGGGTCATACAATGGCTGAAATACATTATAAGTCCATCCCAAAAGTGAAGTGATGAAGAACCTAGTGGAAGAACCAGCCATCCAATCAGCACTATACAATGATACAACTCTGCACATAACTGTAAATAGATATAGCAGTCCCAGATACATAAGAGTACAATGGCCATGAATAGGCATGATACAATATAACATATGTGTTCATCGCCACGTACAATATGAATAGATCAGAATCTCCATGATGAAGATATACAAAGGATCATGATCTCCATGAAGACTGAAGATATATAATGGATAAAGATATCCATAATGGATGGAAATGTCTGACATATACTGGAATCAAGTCATGAGAGATGAAATCTCATGAAGACTGGCACGATCAAGGAGGTAGCATATAAGAGATGCCACCAATCTAGAAGGTCTTCTACACAAAACACTACGAGTACATGTCCTACTATGTGAATATAGGTGTCGAGGTCGAACATAGTAGTCCATCGTCTGATTACTAGTCATTGATGTATATCGTTAACAGATGTGAGATCACCCACCGATAATGAAAATGGGAATCAAGGTACTAGAGTGAAAACTAAAAAGTGTGAATAAATGTGTTGAGGTTGAACACTTGAGAGAATCCATCGATCAGGGGACATTGATGTATTCCCAAAAAATTGTCGATGGCGAGAGAACCTGCCACTGATGACTGCAAGTCTCAAGGCACTAAAAAATGACTCTAGATTCCTATGCCAGAATAAATGATATAAATTCAATGGGATGAAATCCGCTGGAAGGAGGGCATTAATGCATCCCCCATCATCCAACACAAGGTACTCAGCAATGTTGTATAATGTGGAAGGACTCAATCATAAGGTGCACGAACCAGTAACTGTACCGGGAATGGCTGACATGCAAAGTCAGGATAATTGAGGAATGCCTGACTTAGGTTTCAACTTCCTTTGAACAAGAGTATAAAGGTGAAGTTTGACTGAATGTAGGAAGCATAGACTTTATATGCAAAACTGAGACATCTCTGCGACACAGGAGGCATCGACAAAGGCTCCATAGGGACTGGAAGCTTAACCAGTCAGTGGAGATAAAATCAGATAAATGAGTATAGCTCCTAAAGTCAAACTATTAAGCCAACCAATGGATGTGATATACAATTCTCTATTTGAAGGTGACATGACTCGACTGCTACCAAAGATAACATATTTTCTTGTCCGGATTTTTGGTTTTTTAATTTTTTTTTGGAATTTTTCAAATATTTAAAAATCTTGAAAAAGAATAAAATCGCTTTAATGTTACAGACAAGGAGGAGATGAGTGTCAAATGGGAACACAAACTAGTTCCAAGCAGTGGAACATACCTATGCTCAATGCAAGGACACATGTGTAGGATAGAGACACTCAGGGGAAAGTCCCCTCCCAGTAAGAATAGAGAATCAAGCTGCAAAGGATATACAAAATGACTCTGCGTGGCTAGACATGAGATAAGCTCAGGCTATATGGCTGGTACTCAAAGTCAGGGAATCTAGCATAAGGCTCAAATGAGGCAAGAAAAGCTCATGATAATGCAATTACAACTTGACATAAGGAATTCCGGGGGAAATAGGCAAGTAAAATATCAAGAGGAGTATGAGGCTCTTGCGAAATGTCATGGAAATACTATAGCACGGAATCCCACACCCTAAAGGACAAAAATGTCAGCATGGGCAAGAAATGCAAATAAGGCGCTAACTAGGGTACCCATGTAAGGTCAAGCTCTATCATTCAAATCATGCCACTTCTAAAACAACAAGAAGGTTTCGTGACAAGATAGAATGGGTTCATACCTACGGTTATGATGAAACAGTCATAAGGTCATGCAAAATGAAAATGGTGATGAAACCTAATCTATATGCCAGTTTAGACATGATACCTGAAATTGGCATGAACGGGTCAAAACAATGGTCGAAACGGTGCTCAAAATGGTCTCCTACATCATATATTAGTAAAAAACGGTCCAAAAGGATTAGAAATAGTCCAAAACTATAGACAAGGGGGTAAAAATTTTCAAAATTTTGAAAGTTTTTTATAAATAGTAAAAAATTCAAAGCATTGTATAACATTTGAAATTTTTACCCAATTGAGCTCAGAACTTCAAATGTGAATTTCGGGAGATCCATCCGACGGAATCCGACACCGTTTTTTCCAGGTAATTTCCCATACCCTGTTCTTTCATTTTCATGTAAAATTTTCAATTTTCCATGGTCTATTTTGATTTCTAGGCCATCCTAAAGTGTGCGCCTCGTCTCACATAGAAATCAAGGATTTTTCCATGTATAGGGATGGATATACGTGGAAAAAACCCTCAACGTCATTTACATACGCGGTTGTTTAGCAAATAGTCGCGCATGCGGTCACGGTCAAGTTTTTTGAAGACTTATAATGACCCAAAATAGACTTAAATGTGTAGGATGGTTCTAGAATGGAGAGAACATGAGCACGGGGATGTAGAAGAAGCATTACGTGGTGATCTAATGGCACAACAGGTTCTTCGTGCATGCGGGCTCTACAAGTTTTGGTGTCTTGGTGGCTTAAGAGCCAAACCAAGACTGCTGCATATGCTAGTAGACTACTGGGATCTTGACTCAGATTCTTTCCAGATCAATCGGATGTCCCTCACCATAGAAGTGGAGGACATATACTTTATTACTGGACTTTCCCAATAGGGGGAAGTGGTGAACCTATGATCTCACGGGCCCAGAGGTGGCCTCACCATAGATGAGTACATCACAGTGTATTGTTATCCAGACATGAGGGAGGTTAGGAGTCAGATCCCAACTAAATCCATATAGGTGCTAGGCCTAAAGGCCATGCTACTAACACTGGGCAGGATAGCAGGGCTAGCCTCACTCCACCAAGCCTCATGGCCTCTGATGTTCTATGCGGTGGAGTGCATGAAACCCATGGTGTATGATTGGAGCACTGCACTACTTGGCAACATGAAACACCAGCTCAGTGAGTGCAAGATGGGCAGAGTATGAAACTTCGGTTTCAGTAGCATACTGAGCACATTTTTCTTTGAGCGTGTTCCAGGATTGAGCCCTAGAGTTGACGTTCCTCTTCACGGGGTTCGAGATCTGGCCTAACAACATTAGCCAGATGTGATGCATAGACTGGGTGGAGGTAGGGTGTCCAACCCCTATCCAGCTGATTTGTTTCGATGGTGGCAATGACAGATAGTTTCCATCGATGATTACCCCTATGCAAGGATAGATTTTTGGGGAGACCCCGACATGCCATTACCACCAGGATCGGCATACGATGACATTAGTAATGAATCCCAACCCTTGTTTTAATATTTTTGAGTTATTTAATTTTTTGTGTTTTTTGATATATGGAATAAAAAAGACATGTTTTTGCATGACAACACATAGTGACATCCTATCATATGTGTACAGATGTAGGACCACAGCAGCCTGAAGGCTTCCCTCATCATAGATGGAGGGGAAGAGGAGATGATATTACGGGTTTGGATGCAAAGCAGATGCTCGAAAGCATTCATACCAAATTCATGTGGCTGACACACAAGGTACCCATGGTGCAGGTCGAGGACCTTCCTGAGGCCATGTAGCATCAGGTGGTGGGTGTGCCATGAGCATGGGTGCAGTTGCTTAGATGACTAGCTAGAGCCGTGGTGACATTCCACAACCAGAACCCCCATCCTCTTCCCCAGGATTAGATACCTGGGAGTGATACATTTTGTACTACCGTGTATTTATATTTTGGTGGCTCGGAAGCCCCATTTTTGTATTATGACACTATGTATTATCACATTTTGGATGTTTAATGAAAAACTTTTATGATGATCGGTTTATTTATTTACATGTGTAAAAATGTATGTTTGTGATGAGCTTACTTCCTATGAAACAAATGCCAATCTAACACGTAGTTAGCATATGAGTAAGCAACTTGATTATAAATTCTTGGAACATGTATGTATGTTATGTTGTCAAATTGTCGTTCTAACAAGCTCACACGTAAGAATCTCTGTAATAATGTTGGATCTCTAACATGATACAAGCCATTAACTTGTGACACTACTAACTCTGAATCAAGACATACCTCAAGAGGTAGAACACCATGTGAAATGACATCTCATAGAAGCTCAATAACGGCATTATATTCAGCAACATTGTTTAGAGAAGACCATAAACATATGCCTCCTAAAGACAATACCTAACCCATAGGAGTATAAATCACCCAAGCAGTAGAGGCTAAGTGTTGAGTGTGACAGCTTGCACCATCCGTGAATCCTATATATATGGAAGACTCCATTGATATATGCCATAATAAATGGAAGCTAATCAACAAACTCGATCACCATAAGAAAAACCTAACTATGCAAAATGTTGTACAATAATATACAATAGTCAGCCCTGGCTAAAAATTATGCATAGTACTTTTTAAGATAGATCCCATTTCTAGGCTCCGCCAAGGCCATCCCTTTGTAATATACTAGCTCATAAGCTCCCTTCTCTAACACACGTTTAACCACATAAGGACCATGCCACATGGGATTGAATTTTCCTGCCCCCAAGGGTTCTTTAGCTTGATCCCATAAAAGGACCAAATCTCCCTCACTAAACTTCCTTGGAAAGATAGATTTATCATACTGGACCTTAACGGAATGCTTATTCACCTCTAGAGCCACTAAAGCATCTCCACATTGCTCATCAAGCTTCTCTAAATGGACCAAAAGCTCCTCCAATGGGGAAGTTTCTGGTAAGATCTCTATGGCTAGATTCAAAGAAGGGATCTCGCACTCAACCAACAATACAGATTCCACTCCATGTACAAGTTGATATGGAGAAAAACCGGTGGCAGTCTTAACCGCGGTCCTATAAGCCCACAAAGCAGGATATAACATGATATGTCAATCGGTCTTGTCCTTTGTGCAATGGTTCGTTGGAGAATGGACTTGAGTGATTTGTTCACTGCTTCAACCTGTCCATTCGCTTGAGGGTAATAAGAAGAAGAATGCTCCTGCTTATACCCTAACTTTGAGGCCAACTTTTCCATCATCTTATTCTGAAAGTGCCTACCATGGTCAGTGACAAGCTCTTTTGGAATACCAAACCGAGTAATAATATGGTTGAATACGAAGTGAGCAGTTGTCTCACCATCGGATTTAATTGTGGGCATAGCCTCAACCCATTTCATGAAGTAATCAATAGCCATGATAATATGATGATTCCCCCCAACTAAAGCTGGGTTGCAATCCATGAAATCAAGCCCCCACTTAGTGAAGGGACCGGCGGTGATAATTGGATGTAATGGGGCAGGATGCGAGTGCATATTACATGTGAACATCTGATAAAGGTGGCACTTCTTGACCACATTGACACAATCTTTAAAGATTGACAACCAGAAATAACCCACTCTAAATATTTTTTTGGTTGTAGAAAGCCCAGATAAATGACCACCACATGCCCCTCCATGGCAATCATTCAACACAAGCTTAGCCTCCTCATGATTTAAACAACAACGAAAACTGGAATCTACCCCACGGCGGTACAATGTGTTATCCACTATGAGGTACTATTGGATATGTGATGTAATCATCGTCGTTCATCCTGTGAAAGGTGAGTAGGGACCTTCAATGTTTTTAAATATATGATAATATCTCCATACCATGGATCCAAAGTTGAAATTAAGAAAATGTGCTCATCAACAAACGTATCTTCACAAGCCTCCTCCTCCTCCTTGCTTAGGAAATCAGACATAAGCTCCGCAAAAATCAATGATTTCTTTGATTTTTCCGAAACAAACTCGAGATCGAATTCTTGCAAGATGACAATCCACTTATTATAATTTCCCCCTATCATCCTTCTAGTAAGGACGAACTGAAATGGATTGACATGGGAAACCACCAAGGTCTGGCGAAGGAGAATATAGTGTCTCAATATTTGAACTGCATGAACGGTAGCTAAGGAAAGATTCTCCAATTGGGAATAACAGATCTCCACATCTATAAGGTTCCAACTCAGATAATATATGACATGCTCTTGGAGCTCCTCATCCTCTTGAACCAAAACCATACCAATCGTCTCCATGGATGTAGCCACATAAAGTAGAAAGTCACGGCTATAGTCGGGTGGACTAATCACTGGGGCCGATGCTAAGGCTTGCTTAAGTGCATCAAAGGACTCCCGAGCTTTCTCATCCTAGCAAAAGGTAGTGTCCTTCTTCAAAAGACGCATAAAGCCTCTAGTCAAATTGGAAAAATTCACAACGAATCTCCATAAGAAGTTTTCCATGCCTTGCAAACATTGAATATGTCTAATGTTTCTTAGGGGAGACAATTGAAGTATTGCCTCAACCTTAAAAGGGTCAACTCTTATACCCTCTTTGGAGACAATGAACCCTAATAAGTGACCAGACTTCACACAAAATATGCACTTGTGAGTATTTAACCTGACCAAATAATGGCGACAGCTTTCGAACACTAATATTAAATGGTAGGAATGATGCATCCTCTAACGAGAATGAGCAGCAAGGTCATCCAAAAAGACTTCAATAATCGATTCAAGATCATGGAAGATCAAGGTCACAGCCCACCGAAAAGTGGCTCCGATGTTTTTAATGCTGAAAGGCATCTTTCGATATGCAAAGGTACACCAAGGATAAATAAAGGATATCTTATGTTGGTCCTTATCTTTGATCTATATCTGATTGTATCCGAAAAATACATCCATAAAGGAAAATACCTCGCTTCCTGCACACCCATCCAAAATCTGATCGATAAATGGTATGGGAAAATTATCTTTAGGACAGGCACAATTCAAGTCATGGAAATCAGTGCATATGCGGATCGTTCCCTGCTTCTTATAACCCGGAATGGGGTTTGAAACCCACTCCGTCAAGGGAATGGGATAGTTAAAACCGGCATTCAACAATTTTTCTATCTCATCCTTAATCGTGGGTGCTTTTCTAGGATTCACCAATCGTAAGCGTTGTCGAACAGGCTTAGCATTGGGATAAGTTTTAATTTCATGCTGAACAATGCGAGGGTTGATACCTAGCATTTATTCGTATGACCAAGAAAATACATCATGAAATTCTTTGAACAAATTGGTATACTCTTGAATATCAGTCTAGGAACATTCTTCCCCAGTATAGACATTCTCAATCTTTCCAGGATCGCAAGAGATACTGATAAGGATGGTAGGAGATATATTCGCCATGTTTCCATCAGCCATCAAACTAGGAGAGCTTAACAAAACCATGGGACTACCAATTATCTCACTAAGAATATCCCAAAAGTCTTCACACTCCAAATGGTCAAGCTTGGGAAGAAAATAATATCTATGATGCAACTCTTCCCAAGGTGGCTCAACCCCAAACATAGCCTCAATAATAGACTCATCTGAAGGAAAAACACTATCAAGGAAGTCATGTGTGTGAGAAGACTGAACTTCCCATGCAGGCAATACATATGGGTCCTCCTCCTTCATTCGTGAAGAGGAAGGACTAGGCTCTGCAACACATCTGAGATTAGCTTGATATGCTATCATAGTTACAGGAAATGGCACATTCGTTATGATGGGCTCACGCAAAGGACTTGGTGTAGGAAGAATCCAAGGATCTTCCATATGAGTGGTGCGAAAAGACACCGAACACAATGACGATGAAGCCTCACCAGAAGTAGACCTGATCATGATAATAGGTGCAGGACAACTAAATGATCCCATAAAGGATGGGTACATGCCCACACCCACACTCCCAGTTGCCGGTTGAGAGTGCATGACAATTGGGATAGAAGCTCCCGAAGATGCGGTAACACACAAATTCTTGAATGACATTTGATCAATCATAACTATCTTCCCATTAAATGGAAAGCACACAACTCGGAATAGAGAAGAAGCTACAGCTTGCATATTGTACATCCAATTCCTATGCAGTAACAAATTGTAGTCAAAGGGCGCATCAACCACCTCGACCTTGATCACGACGGTCTTCCCTCCCAAACGGACCTTAAGAGAAGGAAGAATTTCGTGTGGCCGAAATGATCTACCATCAAACGCAATCAACATGGTAGTGTATTTAGACAACTCTGGGGAACCCAAACCCTTCCAACATGCCAAAGACATCCCAGAAGCAGCACCGCCTTCGTCAATCACAATGTGTTTGATGGTCTTGTTAAGACATTCTACATGAATTAAGAAAGACACATAGTAAGGCAAGTGAGGCTATAGTCCCATGGTTTCAAATTTGATGATGGAGGAATAATTATCATCATTAACACCAAGAGTAGAAAGAAAAGCTTTCCTTTACGAAGGACAACTCTGAAGTACTTTGAGTGTAGACATCGCACAAGGAGTGTCACCCAAATCCTCGATAACAGAATAGTTCTGGGCGGCTTGGGCATTATGATTGTGCTTTGAACACTTAAGGAATCCCTTATGAATGCAAGGACTTCAGGTTTATCCACAGGTTTTTCAATATGCAAAAGACTCTCGGGTGGAGCAGGTTCCTTTCCAAGGTCTAGTTGTGACGACCCATAGTCCTTTGCACGAGTCACAACCTTAGCAGCATGCACCACGTTGATGCAACCATGACCACTACAAGCTTCTGGTGGATCTTGATCCCCACTAGACTGATCATGGGTCCTCAAGTTCATATTTTGATTATGAGGTAAAGGGTTAGTCAGCAAAACTGGGCCCTGCTCTATGAACCTCAAGGCTTCTTCTATCCAAGGGCACAAGTGAGTGAGGTGGTCTTCCTTACATAACTTGCAAGGAAACTTAACCTTACATTTAGGCTGCTTGTCCCCCCCCAGCATTTCGAGCATTTTCATTCTTATTCCCACCCTTACAATTGTTTTTACCCTCCTTCTTATTCCTTCTAGGTTGTTGGTTACCCTTCTAGTTCGACGATTGTACCGAAAGCACACTCGCCGTTTGGGTGGATTGAAACAAAGTCGTCGATTGTCCTAAAGCATATTGGTTGATAGATAATTAACTGACCTATTTCACAACCGAATCCATAGGTTTGGTACTCATACAACCAATAATTCCATCTATATGTGGTCCAGGTTTGACCTTATGGTTGAAACTAGAATGCAGAGCATTAGGAATGATCTCATATAACAAACCGGATTGAGCATAAATCAAGTCCAATTCTTGTGCCCTAAAAATGGCTTGTTCCTCGTTCTGAAATCCGGATGTAGAAACATACTTTGCTATATAAGGTAGTAACGAATTAAGGAACCACTCGAGGAGAAATTATGGCGGTATGAAGGCTTTAATCAATCTCTTCTGTCTACGCCACTCTTGGATATGGTCTGAGATATGCGTGGCTTTATCTTGCCGAAATGTTGACAAGAGTTCCATACCAATGTCGTAATGCACTGGTAGCTGGAAGTGGCTGAGAAAAGTCATAGCTAGGTCATCGAACATAGTGAATGCCCCCTTAGGTATCTCTATGTACCATTTCTCAGTAGGCTCGGTGAGGGTGCATTGAAATAGCCTTAAATGGATCGAATATTCGTGTAAGGAGTTAGAAGAGAAACATAGGTGAAATGTAGTAACATGTTCACTCGGATCTTCTCCTGGTTTTCCCTCAAACTTGGGAATGCCCGAGGGAAGCTTCGTAGGGACAGCCGGCCAAGCCGGGTCATAAGATATCGTATCGTTCGTTATTCTCGACAAGTCAGGAAAATTTAACGTTGCAAGGAAAGGGAGCCTAGGTTGAGTAGGTCTATGAGGCACTCCCTGATAATTTTGGTTCACATAGGATTGATTATTGTAACCACCATAGCCATGGCCATAGTATCCTCCTCCCATTTGACCCGTGTAGGGTGGCATGGAAGAACCATAATGTGGTGTACCTTGACTATTTGGGGCTACAAAGCCATAATTTGGGGAGTAAGTGGGTTGTTGATACCCGTACCCATAAGATGAATAACTTTGTGCATACTGTGGTCCATAATATGGTCCATAAGAAGTCCCATGAGATGTCCCATGAGAAACTCCATAAGTAGGAATAGACATTCCAAAAGTAGGAATATGACCTCCAGAAGTAGGAATACGACCTCCCGACACAACAGGAGGTACTTGACTTTGAGACACAGCTACACGAGTAGCAGCAGTACGCACATGACTCATAGCAACATTCCAGCCCGAAGGACCACATGAATGTGGGGGAGGAATAGCATTTGAAGAACTAGGAATAGAGGACGAAGGGATATGTGAAATCATGTAAGTGGTATTACCTATAGTCACTTGTCTTGGCTCTAGTATCCAAATAGGACTACTAGCACTAGGTCTACGATGAACGTGTGATGTGACCTCCACCACCAGGATGGAGGGTGAAATGTGACTTGAGTTCCCAAATCTCTCTACATGGAAGTGACTAGGAATTCCCCCAGGCATAGTGTTAGGTTCCAACTTTGACTTGGTATGTGGTACCGAATCATGTGTAGGAATACCAGACATATCATAACTACCATAACCAGTGCTCGTAGGTTCACGATAAGTCTCATCGCCCGGCATCCAATACCGACAACCAGTGGATGAGTGATCATACCCAGAGTGTGTAGGTATATCACGTGAAGGATCATACCTAGAGTGTGTTGGTATATCAGGTGAAGGGTCATATGTAGGGGTAGGCTCTTCTTCTTCAACCTCATGAAGTCAAGAAGGTAGCTTAGGAATTTCATCTTCATGATCTCCCATCGTGTGTGAATCAATGCAATAAGTATTCCGCCTGGACCGTCTACTTATCTCTCCCAAAGGAGGAGGATATGTAGAGGGTGGAAGTCCTACTAAATGACAAGAATGGTGAGGTGCCGCACCCAAATCCACAATGACTCAAAAAATGAAAAAGAATCTCTAATTACGCAAACCCTAAGAAAGCTAGCATGCATAGAGCATACACCAATATAATCTAAATCCAATCACAAGCAAACAAGGGTAGGATATGTGAGTTCCCGAATGAAGCAGGTATGTCTCACCTAGGAGAGGCTTGAGACTCCCATACACAACAAGCGGAGGTTAGTAACCAATTATTGTGGCCCTCAGCTTCAACACATATAGTGACTGTGCTGTCTGACCCCAACCTGGCCGGGACACCCTCAAAATAACCCCT
Organism: Pseudotsuga menziesii; assembly: GCA_001517045.1. Classification (NCBI taxonomy): domain Eukaryota; kingdom Viridiplantae; phylum Streptophyta; class Pinopsida; order Pinales; family Pinaceae; genus Pseudotsuga; species Pseudotsuga menziesii. The sequence continues at coordinate 27,388 of LPNX011095029.1, read as the reverse complement.
GCAAAGTACCCCCTCAATAACCTAGGTAAGGAAACTAAGGTCACCTCAATATAATCAATGCTCAGGTGGACAGTCGCAGGTGGGATTGACCGTATGGGCAGGGTAACAAAGCTCGAAACTCTTGAAATATCCCTCAGATACAAATACAATCCTGGAAATATCTCCGGTGCTACTTAGTTATGACTAGGGGTCATCCCAATCAATAGCCGCTCACACTACCTCATGCTTAACTCCCTTGTAAGAGGAGGATCCTGAGAAACACTAATTATACCAAGGAATTTCACACTCTCACCTGGACAGACACATACATGTTGTTGTTTAGTGGTCTTGGATAATTTACTCACAATGAACTATTCCAAGACCCTAAAACTTAATCTTGTTGGTGTACCCTATCGAAAAAAATAGTGTAATCCATTTTAATTAAGCATTGATTTTATTTGGCTTTATTACTCAAAAAAGGTAGATGACCGTGCAACCAATGGTGTACCACAACAGACAGCTTGACTCCAAAAATCAATCCTTTCCTTTATGCAAGAGAAACCAAATATCTAACACCAAAGGATCTCGATTCATACCTTATTCCGAACAGTTGATGTAGATCCTCGTTAAGCTTTCCAACTCCAGCTTGAATTGATAAATTATTTCCTCAACATTCAATAAACAAGACAAGCATGCTATATATAATCATGTTAGATCTACTCTAGCGTATATAATCAATAACATATAAGCATTTGAAATCATTCATGGATCAAATATTCATTAAAATACACATTATTGGATGAGAAAAGATATTTCTATTAATATAAAATCAGAGATTACAATGAATACAACCTCTGTCGGCATGTCTGCGAATCGGATAAACTGAGTCCCCCACTTGTGCCTCCACCACTTCAATCCTCCATCTTTCGATAGAAAGCTCACAAGCAAAGGGAAAGCTTGGGAAGAACACAAAAGTTCTCCAAGGGACAAAAGGATGCAGAATCAAGCACAAGTACTGGCAACAATGGACTATAGTTCTCTTGCTCTTAATTTTTCCCTGCCTTCAATGTATCCAAAGGATTCCTTATATATCTCTTCAATGGGGTAATGAAAGGTCAAATCCAAGTGATCTCAAGGCATAGGGAATGCCAGGAGACAAGTGAGTCGGATCCACATCAAGGAAAACTCCAAAATAATTTGGCCTTTTGCACACATTCTAATGTACGAGGTTTTAGGGCTCAAACCCACGTATATACGTGAGATAGGGTTCAAAAGTCGCATATGGGAATTTTTACATGTTTTTAGGGATGATCTTGGAAACATAAAAGGAACAAAAATGGTCCATGGGGTCTAAGGAGTCTGTAGAGGGACAAGGAAGGCCATAAAAATGTGATTCACCATGTGTGGTAAAATCAGCTATAACACCTGCAATCAAATATAAATATGATGACTGAATACCCAATACTGTTTGTAAAATCAGTTGAATACCCAATTGACTGACATGATGTGCAGACAAGTGCCATGTTCAAAGGTAATGACAAACAACTACCATTATTTGCAAAATGATTCCCTTCCCATTTCCCCCATCATGGTTGATGAGTGCCTCTTTTCGGTTTTATGAGTTCAAAGAGGGTAAAAAACACTCAATATAGCTTATGGGAAGACAAGTCCAGACTCATATGTTTTACGAACCTAAGAGAGGAGGGGTTTGTTCCCAAAATGGGCCTCTTAATGTTTAATTTAATGAGTCCACTAAAAGAAAACTCGATATTGTTCATGTTTAGAGAGTCTGAGTGAATACAGAAGAAGAATCCACAGGGGTCCTTTTTCGTATGATTTAGTCCCTAAGGCTCGAAAAAGTATAAAATCATACCTTAGGGAACTCTTCCAATCATGATTGGTTGGAGTATTCATTTTTCGTAAATAGTCCTATCCGAACCGAAAAAGAGATAACCTACCTTCGGATGGACGACTCTTCAAATACTTTAACGGGCGTGAAGAATACAAGATCACTCGATGATCTTTTCGTATTTAGGGAGCCTGAAAAGAGTTTAAAGAGAATTCCATGAGGATTATTTACACAATGTCACTTTTTACGAGCCTGGAAAAAATTGGAAACGGACTCAACGATATTTTCATGTTTAAGGAGTCTGAAAAGGAGGTGAAAAGAAGACTCCATGATGCTTCTTTACACAATGTCAATTTTTTACGAGCTTGAAAAGAAAATGAAATGGACTCAGACCTTTGATACTGGGTTTAAAGAGCATGAACAAAGTGTCGTAATAAACACTCATCGACCTTTTCTGTTTTATGAAAGTGCAAAAAAGACATAAACAAACTTCCAAAGCTTCTTTCTATAGTTCTCTTATTGTGCAATCGACTCAGAAACAAGTGTTAAATGCATTTATAACTAGCATTAAGGGATTATGACAGATAAATTTTGACTAAAATATGATTTTATATCAAAACTATAGTATATCAGACCCAAAATTGCCTATATAAGTCATGTAAATAGTAAAAAATGAAATCATTTCACTATTTACCCATAGCGGAGAGCATTTGGAGCACTTTCTTAGCCAGATCTTAAGCAGCTGATACTAGGAGTTACCACCATCCGTTTGGAGCACTATCAATTGCAGGTAATAGCTAAAACCCTACTCTTTCATTTCATAGCATTTATTTTGAATTTTTATGGGGTTTTGGGCTCATATGGAAAGCCCTAAAACCTTAAAAGCGGGCACCGTGCATACCCCTTGCGGGATACATGGTACCTCCTAAGAACCGCACCTATAACATAGTTGATAGGTGGTGCCACTGCCTATCTCTAACGGTGCACAGGTGGTGCTAGCCGTGGATATTTTAAACTAATAGCATAAGAATTAATAAGTCATTATTTTAATTTTTAATGATTAGAGATGATTCTAATGCATGCTATGATTGTTTTTGGTAGGTCTTGGTTTCTCAAAACATGGTGATATGGAAAGAAAGCCAACATGACATTGATGATGCTTTTGCTGAGAGAAATGCGGGTTGTATTGCCACATTATGGGACTATGGGATCCTAAAGTTCTTCCGGACCCCAAGCATGGTGTCACACAAGTAGTTTCTGGAGTACATACTACGGATGTGGAATACAGAGCAGCAGTACTTCAAGGTGGGGGCCCATATTCTTACAGTGGAAGTAGAAGACATCTACTTCTTGACTGGTCTCGTGAGATGGGGTGCCCCCATATTACTGACAGGTTCCCATGGAGGGGATATTACCACTCAAGAGCTTATAGATCATCACTGTGCTCTAGGGATGAGGACATCGGGGAAGAAGATCCCCATCAGAGCAGTGATAGATGGGCCCCTACGGACTATCCTATTTACTATGCAGAGGGTGGCCAGGAGTCAGGGTGTGCACCAGGATTCTAGGGCACACATGTTATATGCCATAGAGGCCATGGAACCCATGGTATTCAACTAGGCAGAAGCCATGCTTCCGATATTCAAAGATCAACTGACTAAGTGTCGGCAGGGAGAGCTAAAGTAGTTTGGATTTGGCTCCATTTTAGCCTGCTTCTTCTTCGAGTGGGTTCCACAGATGAGACCTCAGGTGGTCTTTAGGATCTTGAGAGCACGGGACCCCCGTATGCTGAGGTGGGTCCACATCATCACTCATATAGGAGCAGGTAGGGGAAAGGTAAAGTTTGGTGACCTATTCTTTAGATGGCTCTGAGATATGATCCTCATGGTTGAGGATTATGCTTACGTAGGTACGGACTTCACTGGAGATCCTGACTTACCACTCCCACCTGGTGGATAGTGGGGCAACATCGGTAAGAAGCAAGAAACTCTAAAATGGATGAAATGTTTTTATGTTTTTTAATGTTTTACACTTTTTATGTTAAGTGACGAGACCTGTATATTCTCATGCAAATGTTGGAGCAGTGTGACCTGGAGGAGCTTCTCTGTTGGATAGGAAAGCTAGAGCCCACTTTGTACCACAGGGTGATGATATCACCGGGGAGTGTTATACCAAAATCCTGTCACCATCATGTGATAAGACATTTGACATACCTACTTGCCCTAAATCCCAGCTTCTGGAGTGGAAACTAAATGGTTTTTTATCAATATGTCATACAAATTCCTAGCACTGTGCATACTTCTTTATCCAGGAGCAGTACCCCTGCTTGCACCATCTTTCATCGGTTTTCAACAAGCAGTGACACCGCCCATTGCCCTTGGTCCATAGGTGGTTATTACTAGAACCTCTCTGTCATAGAAGGAGAAGCGCGATACCCTGGGTAAAAAGGGAAAAATAGAATTTTCTTGAGGCTTCTAGATGATAAGCCTCGTGTACTGCCTTATCCCTACTGTTGTGGGTTGGTTGAGCTCGAGATCCCTCATCCTAGGATCTTAGAGGCCACCTCACCCACTATTTTCTCAACCATATCTATCCATTAAAGCCTATAAATATGAGCTCATAGCCATGGTTGAGGAGAGAACATTTGAAGGTATTGCTATGCTGTTGGATTGATTCTTGGCCCAAGATCATTTGGAGAGAGAATAGAGTGCTAGAGTCATANTGGAGATGCATGTCAACACTAAGGCTTGGTTGTAAACTTCTTCATATTTCTAATGCAAGTTGATTTATGTCCCACATATGATGTTGTTGTTGTGATTTCGTATATACATGTTTCTAGATTCCTTAGTCACTAGCATAGATTAGTAGATCATATTCTGGTTTCTTTGATTCGTTTTGTGTTGAGCTTTTTTGTAGGTACACAGGTGAAATGTCAAAGCCTTGTATTCCAGATATCTACAGCATCTAGGGAGAGTCTTCAACCTCTGTCCTCTATTTTTTCTAGATCTAAACAATTCAGACCAGTGGAACACCTTGCTGTCTGTAGGAGGTGAAATATTCCAGCTAATAGGGAGCTAGAGGTGTTGCTTGGAATATTTCACCTCCTGTGGATAGCAAGGTGTTCCGCTGGTCTAAATGGTTCATATCCAGAACAAATAGATCACATAGGTTGATAAATCTCCCTAGATGTTGTAGATATCTTAAATGCAAGGATTTGATATTTCACCCATGTACCTGCAAAAGAGTTCAACACGAAACAAATCAAAGCAACCAGAATATGATCTACTAATCTATGCTAGTGACTAAGGAATCTAGCAATATATATATGAATCAAACATCAACAATATATATGGGATAGAAAATAAACTTGCATTAGAAATATGAAGAATTTTACAACCAAGCCTTAGTGTTGACATGCATCTCCATGAAACCAGCTCTTCATCCCCAAAAAATTCGACTCTAGCTCTCTATGCTCTCTCCAAATGATCTTGGGCCAAGAATCAGTCCAACAGCATAACAATACCTTCGATGTTCTCCCCTCAACCATGGTTATGAGCTCATATTTATAGGGCTAGATGGATAGAAATGGTTGAGAAATGAGTGGGTGAGGTGGCCTCTAAGATCCTAAGATGAGGGATCTCGAGCTCAACTAACCCACAACAGTAGGGATAAGAGATATCTCGAGGCTTATTATCTAGAATCCTTGAGAAGCTTATATTTTTACCCTTTTACCCAGGGTAACGTGTTTCTCCTTCTTTGATAGAGAGGTTTTGGTAATAACCGCCTATGGGCCAAGGGTGACAGGTGATGGTACCACTTGTGGACAACTAACGAAAAGCGGTGCGAATAGGGGTACTGCTCCTAGATAAGGGAGCATGAGCGGTGCTGGGAATTTGTATGGCAGACTAATAAGAAATCATTTAGTCTTCACTCCAGAAGCTGGGATTTTAGGGCAAGTAGGTATGTCAAAGGTCTTATCACATGATGGTGACAGGATTTTGGTATAACAGGATGCCCCCCAAAGCATGAGTCTTAAAGTGATATGATAAATGAGAGCTTTGAGAACAAGTCGTTGCTAGGAGACAAAAATGTTGGCTCGATCGAAGTATGAAGTCAAGTAGGCATCTGTAGTACATCAGTATGTTGATTCATAGATGCAAGTAACCAAACTCATAGCTGCAGACCAATACAAGGCAGATCCATGAGTGGAATAAACAAGCGTGACTACTAGAATACAGTGTAGATCCATGTGATAGAGGACTCAAACTCGGACATAGCTACCAGACATACAACGTAGATCTATGTCATACATACGAAAATTCAAGCATAACCATGACCATACAAATGTGGATCCATGCTAGATATACAAAACTCCATCGCAACCTGGGAAAAAAGCAATGAGCGCTTTTAAACAAATGCCTAGGGTCTTTGTCTCGTCTTCCACAAAGTACGATTCTATCCATGTGATTACAATGATCTAAAGTCGAACATGGTAGAAACCACTTGATTACCAGCCAATGATGTGAACTGTTAACAAGTGTGAGGGAAATCACCATTAATGTCAATGATTCTCAAGGTACCCTAGTATAATCTACTGAGTGCGAATAGATGTCCTAATGTCGAACACCTAGTCGATTCTATCGATCAAAGGTCGATGATGTGAACCAATGTCGAGAGCGAGAGAATATGTCATTAAAGCATACATATCTCAAGGTACTAAATATTGTTTCTAAGACTATTTCCCGGATGATGAGCTGATGTCGACGGGAAAAGTCTCATTGAAGGAGGTCCATGATGAGTCCCACATCGACGACACGAAACTCGGAACATAGTTCTAGAATGATGTAAATGTAGTAACCATATGACTAACTCAAAGATACTAACACAAAGGCTGTGTATATTGTAGAGGTAAGCCTTAGAGAACTCTGCCAGTCATGATTGGCTGGAGTGTTCCTTTCTCGTAAATATCGGATAGATGACTCTTCAAATACTTTAACGAGCGTGAAGAAGACAAGATCACTCGACGATATTTTTATATTTAGGGAGTTTGAAAAGAGTTTAAAGAGAACTCTATGATGTTTCTTTACACAATGTCACTTTTTACGAGCCTGGAAAGATTTAGAAACGGACTTGACTATCTTTTCATGTTTAAGGAGTGTAGAAGAAGATGTGAAAAGAAAACTCCATAACGTTTCTTTACACAATATGGTATTTTACGAGCCTAGAAAGAAACTTGAACTAGACTTGGAACTTTGATACTAGATTTTAACGAGCGTGACAAAGTGTCGTAATAAACGATCGACGACCTTTTCCATTTTGTGAAAGTATGAAAAAGCCATAAAATAGCTTTCCAAATCTTTTACTAAAGCCAATCTGCAGACGACTCATAAACAAGTGTTAAATGTATCCAAAATCAACATTACGGGATTACGACAAGTAGATTTTGACCAGAACATGATGTAATATCAAAACTATACTAAGTCAGACCCAAAAAATGTCTATATAAGGCAAGTAAATAGTAAAAAAACAAACATTTCACTATTTACCTCTTGGTAGAGAGCACTTGGAGCATTTTTTAGCCAGATCTTCCACAACTGATATCAGGAGTTTCCACCGTCCGTTTTCAGTCTCATCAGTTGCAGGTAAGAGCTAAGACCTTCTTCTTTCATTTCATAGATTTTATTTTGGGATTTGATGGGGTTTTAGGCCTATTTGCGGGCACCACGGCTACCCCTTACGGGATAGGTGGTACCGCCTGAGAACTGCGCCAAAGACAAGGTGAACAGGCGATGTGCTGGCAGTGGAGAAATTTAACCAATGATATATACAAAATTAGCTCATTATTTTGATTTATAATGATTTAAGGATGATATTGATGTATACCATTGGTGTTTTGGAAGGTCTAGGATTCCAAAATATGGTGATCTGGAAGGAAATAACTCATGATGACGAGGATGCCACTGCTGAAAGGAATCTGGTGTGTATTTCTGCACTCCAGAATTGTGGACTTTTGAAGTTCTTCTGGACACCAAGCATGGTGTCCCATGAGAGACTACTGGAACACATAGTAAGAATGTGGAATCTAGAATAGCAGTATTTCGAGGTGGGGGAACATATACTTACAGTGGAGGTAGAAGACATCTACTTCTTGACTAGCCTATCGAGACAGGGTGCCCCTATCTCATTGATAGGTTCCTGTGGTGGGGATATTACCACCATAGAGATCATAGAATGACACTGTGCATCAGGTACAGGTACATTGGGGAAGAAAATCCCCATTAGGGCAGTGACAAACAGGTCTCTACGGATTGTTTTGTTCACCATATAGAGGGTGGCAGGGAGTGAGGGTGTACATTAGGCTTCCAAGGCACATATGATGTATGCCCTAGAGGCAATGGCACCTACAGTGTTCAACTGGGTGGAAGAATTGCTTCCAATATTCAAGGATCAGCTGACTAAATGTCAGTAGGGGAAGCTGAAGCAATTCAGCTTTGGTTCCATCTTAGCTTGTTTATTGTTTGAGCAAGTACCCTATATGAGGCCCTAGGTGACTTTTCGGAGTCTGAGAGCATGGGACCCCCGCATGCTAAGGTGGGTCCAGGTCATGGCTCACATGGGAGAGGGTAGGGGCAGAGTGAAGTTCAGTGATGCGTTCGTGATATGGATATGGGATTAGATGCTCATGGTCGAGGATCATGCCTATGTAGGCACATATTTTATAGGTGATCCTAACCTGCCACTCCTGCCTAGAGGGTAGTGGGGAGACATTGGTAAGAAACAAGAAACCCTAAAGATGAAATTTTTTTTTTATGTTTTTACATTTTATATTTTTTATGATAAGTGACGAGACCTGTTTGTCTTCATACAGATGTTGGAGCAGTGAGGCCTGGAGGAGTATCTCCATTAGATAGGCGAGCCAGAGCTCGCTTCGTGCCACAAAGTGATGATATCACCTGGGAACTAGAGGAGAACCTTGAGAGGTTGACTGTGGACATTCCATATGCTGACATAGATGATCTCCCGACTAGATATCAGAGATCTATGGTGGGGGTACCAGGAAAACTCAACAGGCTGCTATGCGAGGTGTCTCAAGCAGTGATGTGCTATCACAAGCACCACTAGTAGATGAGACATGTGTACTGAAAGATGATAGCTTCAGGATTTTGTATGATTATTTTTCCTGAAAGCCTACGTGCTTCAGAAGAGGTCTCGGGACCTATTTTTTGTATATATATATACAGAATTCTACCTGATGTTTATACGTTTCAAATGGATGAATGCATTTTATATGAGTTCTATGTGCCTTTAAATGTTTATTTACAATGTACCATGTTTGATTAATCTCATGAATGGGCAATATGCCAATCTAGGATGTAATTATCCAATGAATCAGCAACTACATTATGTTCCCTAGGGATATGCCTATATGTAATGGTTCCAGATGATATTTCTATCAAACGTACCCTCTGGAAGAGGTGGAGGAGCACCGAGTTCCTTATGGTGTAGATATGGTTTAAATGACAAGCCACAAGCTGAGAGTCCATCAAAACTACTAGATCACAGACATCCTGGGATGCAGCTTCAGTGAAAAGACTGATGACTGCTTCATACTCGGTGATGTTATTAGTAGAGGGACCTAAGAAACCGCTCCTGAGCTGACCAAATATTCAGCTAGGTAATAGAGAACCCAATAAGTCAAGGCTAGATTCAAGGTGTGGAAGCAAGCACCATCAGTGAAGCCGTAGAAAGCCATCTGCATGACCAACACATGGTATAAACAGATGTTGGCACAAAAACTCAAAACCATCTTGAAAATATTGAAAACACACTGAAATTCAATCAATATACATATATACAAGATACCATCCAAGAAGACCTAGGCATAGTACCTTTTTAGGTACAACCCATTGCGAGGTTGTGCCAAAGGGATTCCATGATAATCTACCAACTCATAGGCTCCTTTCTCAAACACCTTGGAAATAACGAAAGGTCCATACCACATAGACTTGAACTTGCCCTTTCCTAGCTTGTCATATCTCTGGTCATAAGTCAAAACTAGGTCAACCTCGTTGAAAACACAAGGCTGGATAGATTTATCGTACTACACCTTGATGTGTTTCTTATGTGCCTCATTGGCCAAGGAAGCATCTCTATGAGTTTCATCAAGGTTATTCAAGTACAAAAATCTTGGTTCTTCTGCAAAAGTGTCTGGGAGAAGTTCGATGATGAGTTGTAAAGATGGAATCTGACATTGGATAGGCAAGAAAGCTTCAAGTCCATAGACAAGCTGGAATGGCATGAGACCAGTGGCTGTTTTCACAGAAGTCTAATAAGCCCAAAGAGCGAAAAAAGGAATGATATGCCAATTGGATTTATGGTCTCCAACCATCCAACGAAGCATAGTTTTCAAAACCTTGTTAATGGCCTCTACCTGACCATTAGCTTACGGATAATACGGCGTAGATTTTTCTTGGCGAAAACCTAGCTTGGCACTCAATTCCTCCATCATGTGATTATGGAAATGGGATCCGTGATCAGTGACGATGGACTACGAAACTCCAAATCTAGCTATGATATGATTGAACAAGAAGAGAGCGGCATTATTACCATCTTCTACATATGTAGGCATGGCCTCAGCCCATTTTGTAAAATAATCCACGGCTACGATAATGTAACCATGCCCCCTGGCTGAGGTAGGCTTACAATGCATGAAGTCAATCCCCCATTTGGAGAAAGGGCCAACGGCAATGACGGCGTAAAGCAGAGCAGGATGGATGCGCTTTTTGGGATTAAAATGTTGGCATGGTGGGCATTTCTTAACAGCCTCATGACAGTCTTTAAATATAGAAGACCATAAATAGCCAGCGTGAATAATTGTCTGGGGTGTAGCCATCCCAGATAAATGACCGCCACATGCTCCAGAGTGGCAATCATTTAGCACGTGTTCAGCCTCCTCATGAGTGAGGCATTGCTGAAGAACAGAGTCAATCCCACGTCTATACAAGGTGTCATGTAAGATGAGGTAGCATTTCGCGTTGTGCCAGATGTGGCGATGATCATTGTGAGATAGATGCGGCTGAAAATGCTGGGTCTGGAGGTAAATCAATAGATCTCCATACCAAGGATCAGTAGTGCTAATAAGGAACATGAATTCATCGAGAAATGAATCGATGGGCTCAGATTCCATGGTAGCACAGGGAAGGTCACATATAAGCTCGACAAAAACCAAGGATTTCTTTGATGTAGCCTTGGAAACCTCGAGATCAAACTCCTGAAGGATGACGATCCAACAGTAGTACTTTCCCCTGAGTACTTGACAAGTTAGAATGTAGTACATCGGGTTCTGGTCTGCCAATATGGTGGTAGTACGAAGCAGAATGTAGTGACAAATTTTTTGCACAGCAATGACCGTGGCCAAAGCTAGCTTCTCCACATGTGAATAATGGGTTTTGGAATCAATAATATTCTTAATGGCATAATAAATCACATGCTCCTGACCGTGGAGATTGTCCTGCAATAAAACCATGGCGATGGTAGTAGCGGAGGCAGCAATGTACAAGAGAAAATACTTTGAATAGTCCAGGGGGTGTATCACGGGTGAATGAGTCAGAGCATGCTTAAGACTATCAAAGGTGCATTGGTTCTGGTCATTCCAGAAAAATGGAGTGTTCTTCTTGAGGAGACGCATATAACCGTGCATTTTCTCAGTGAAATTGCACATGAAATGGTGGAGAAAGTTTGCCTTCCCTTGCAAACCTTGGAGTTCAAGGATGCTGGTTGGGGCTAGTAGATTAATGATGGAGGAAATATTCAAAGGATCAATCTGGATGCCATCTTTGGATACCACAAAGCCAAGAAGAAATCCCATCTCAATGCAAAAAACACATTTATGCGGATTGAGCCATATATTATAATGACGACATCTCAGGAATATGGATCTAAGATGACCGAGGTGGTCCTCACATCGCTGTGAATGAGTAGGGAGGTCATCAAGGTACGGCTCAACAAATATGTTTAATGTCATGAAATGCATATGACATCGCACACTGGAACGTGGCACCAGCGTTTTTCAAGCCAAAAGGTAACTTCTTATATGCAAAGGTTCCCCATGGGAAAATGAATGTCGTCTTATGCTGATCGGCAGGAAATATCTCAATCTGATTGTAGACAAAGAATCCATCCACGAAAGAAAAGATGACACTTCCAGCACAGTTGTCGATAATCTTATCAATGTACGTAGTAGGAAAGTTGTCTTTGGGACAAGATTTATTTAAATCCCTAAAGTCGATACAGACTCTAATGGTGCATTGCTTTTTGTTGACAGGGACAACATTCGATACCCATTCCATCAGAGGTACAGGATAAATAAAACCAACTTTCAGAAGTTTCTCAATCTCATCTTTAATAGCTATGACCTTCCTAGGATGGACTTGCCTAAGTTTCTTCCTGACAGGTTTAGCCATTGGATATGTTTTAATCTCATGGACCACAATGGAAGGGTCAATCCTTGGTATCTCTTCACAAGACCAGGAAAAAATATCATGAAATTCCTTAAAAAGTGCCTTGTATGCTTCAGATTCATTTGTGGATTAGTTCTTCCCAGCATGAACATGCTCAATAACATCAGTCTTGGCTGATATGTCAATTGGGTTCGTCTAAGTAATGTTGCAAAGGTTTCCTTCAAAATATGTATCTTGCAACAATATAGGACTTTGCGAAACATTGACAATATCAGTAGGAAACAAGGATGCAAAATCATAGCTGCTCGAACTGGTATTGGGGAGGAACATGGATCTATGATGGTGATCCTCCCAAATGGACTCACCCATGTTCATGATCTCTATTATGGACTCATCGGAAGGGAAAGTCTCAGAGAGATAGTCTAGAACCGGAAGTGAAGGTGCTAACCAGTACGGTAAATGGTAAGGATCTGAGGCCACTAAATGAATATCATTAGTGTGATTATCGAAACAAGTTTGAATGGTGTCATACATAGCTTCATGTGGACTCAACAACATTTGTGCCTTGGGGCTTAATATCAAATGAGGCGATCATGTGTACTGTCGCGGTATTTGTGCTAGGAGGAGTGGAGGGAAAAATCCCCATAAGGGATGAATCCTTAAACATACCTACCCCAATTGACTGGTAAGGAAGAGGGGACTGACCTAACATGGGGATGTTATTAGCCATGGAGGTAGTAACATCCGACGTACAGAAATCAAGCTGGTCAATAGTAACAATTCTCCTGAGATGCGAGAATTGGACCGTTCGAAATACTGTTGAAGCAACGGTATTCATGGCATAGAACCAATTACTTCCTAAAAGGAGGTTATAATCTAGAGGGGCATCTACCACTTCTACTTGGATTGAAATGGTTTTGCCCCCCAGCTCGACCACTAGGGTTGATATGAGGCCATGGGGTTGGAATCCCCATCTATCAAAGGCTTTAAGGGTTGTAGGTGATGTAACAAGCTCGGGAGAGCCAAGAGATTTCCAACAAGTCAGAGATAACACTGAGGTCAAAGCTCCTTCATCTAGTACCGTTCGAAAGACTTTTTTTCTCACTACTTTCATAATGATCTGAAAAGAAAGTTTATGTGGTAATCTAGGATTATAGTTCTCAACATTGAAGTGAATCAAATTAGTGTTATCCGGGTCTACAGCTCCTAATGCGTCAATAAGTTATTGTGCTGTGTAGGGAAACTTTGGAGTACTTCTAGGGTAGACATCGCACAAGGTTCCTGAGCGATATCTTCAACCACATTATAGAATTAAGCAGCTTGGGCATTGGGATTAAAGATAGCCTTCCAAAGAGTACTCTTTGGTGGGCGCAAAATCATATCGAGAGTAGGGTTCTCAATGGACAATGTCATAGTAGACGAGGATTCTAGAGAACTAGTGGAGGGAGCTTTCCCTGAAGAAGGTTGGTCTTCTTGCTTATCTACAGGTTTATCATAATTCTGGCTTCAAGTTTGTATATGGATGGTATCTGAGGACATCATATGAATTTCCTCTGATGAACTAGAGTTACCCTGGTTCGACATGTGGTTGACCAGCTATTGTTGAGAGGGGAAAGGATCCGTAAGTAATACATGTGCGGGGTTAGACTTCAAAAAATGGGATATTTCATCCTGACGGGGACACTCATTAGAGAAGTGGTCACCACCACATAACAGACAAGGGAATTTATCCTTCCTTTTCCCTGTGTTGTTGTCATTATGGGTTGATTATGGGGTCTCCTTGGTTTCCAAGTTTTTTATTTAGATTTTTATCTTTCTTTTTATTACTCGATGTTTGAGTACTTTGAATAGAATTGACCTCGGTAGAAACCTTGGGAGTCGAAAGAATAGTAGGTTGGGTTTGCTTTGCAGGTTTCACTATGGATGGGGACTAGATTGAACCAACAATCCCATCAATAGGTACTTCTATTGATGGCTTGGCAGGGTCAGTGCTGGGGTGAGGAGCTTGAGGAATTAGGTCATAAAGGGTCTCGAACTGGGAATAGACCAAGTCTAGGTACTGATCCCGACTAATATCTTGCTCTTCGGTAACGGCACCGCCCATGGCCACATCTCAGGAAATAGGAGGCAACAAGGACTTAGTGAACCAATCAGCTAACAACTGATCTAGAATAGGGGCCTTAATAAGCCTTCTCCGCCTTCTCCACTCATGAATATGGTCAAAAATGTGGGTGTAGGTGTTCTTTCGCAGAGAAGTTAAAAGATCAGTGCCCATTTCATAACGAATAGGGAGCTGAAAGTGCATAAGAAATACGGTTTCCAACGAGCCAAAATCCACAAACGAATGTTGTGGGAGTTCAATATACCACTTCGCGGTCGTACCGGTCAAAGTTCGCTGAAAGAGTCATAACCGGATGGAGTCATCCATAAGGGAGTTTGAGGAACACCACAAATGAAAAGTTATGACATGGTTCTACAGATCTTCACCTTGCTTCCCATCGAATTTTGGAATGTCCGACGGTAACTTTACCGGAATGGGAGGCCATGAGGGACTGTGTCGAATGGGATCATTAATCAACTTGGACAAATCAGGCAAGTCAAAAGTTGCAAGGAAAGATAACTGTCTATTGGGCTGCACATACTGGTAATATTGATATGGCATGAAATTACTAGTAGGGCCATAGGTTGACTGATAAACAGGTTGATGTGAGGAAGAACTACTGGGAAATCCTCCCATGGGAGGTTTGTTGGAAAGATTTATAACATTTTCTTGCAGGTTTTTGAGACGATTATTTACTTTTCCGCATGTGCACACTGGCGAAGCTCATCCATTAGCTATTATTATGATCATTATTTTAGCTTATATATATCACATTCTTCATGTACAAAAGATGAGCAATTTCATGATTATCCAAATGGTATTCATCCGATTTTATGCTACTCAAAGAAGGCCATGAAGAAGAAGTGTTTTGTAGTACTTTGCGAAATGGAGGGAGTCGCTATGGCTCATGTAGCGTGGCAAAAATTAACAATTGCTCTATGCTTGTCGTGAACTTTGAAGACTATCACTTTGTTTTCTCGGAAGCTGAAATATTGAAGGATTCAATGTTATATGATACTTGGCAGGAACTTGAATTGAAGGCGAGACAATATAAGTCATTGCTCAAGCTGATAAACAATTAAAAATATTTCCCAATGTCAATGTTGTCGACTGGGTATAACATTCATGTATCTCATATATCAGTGATTAAATGATCAACGCCATGTGTTTACAGCCACACAAAGAGACATCCAAGGAAAATAACATGGATGCTAAAGGTAGGTTGACATTGGCAGATGCTTTGGTTTATGCATGTAGAGAAGGCGTTGATTTCTACGAATGGGTCAGGATCTCTTTAACGCAAATGGTGGATAGCTCCCTTATGTTAATCCAAAGATTAGTCACATAATTCTATTATGTATTTATAAATGTAACCATATCACAAAGGGTGCATAGGCATTCAGTTACCCATATAATCGATATTTAACCCATCAAGAGGCACAGGGTAAGGGGACCGAAGCCGTTTTGTAACCACTTGCCTATCTAGGGCGCAAAGCCATGCATTGTAGCTGAGCTGAAACGTTATATAAAGAGCTGCTATGCTTGAGAGATATAATAGAGATAGACGGAGCATAGATTAGATAGAAGAATGGAATATAGATAGAATTTCCAGTGCTTATATTGTTCTTCTTTCTCAATAAAGTAATTAGAGTTGTTTATGGATACGATTTCTGTCATTAGGAGTTTGCTGTAAGCTATTCATTCTTCAGTATGCATTGATTTAAGAATCGATATGTTGACAATGAAGGCAGGGGCCCCTTCAATGGAAACAAAGCTGTATACATTGCATTTACAGTAGACTCCATCTTCAGATTTGAACATCATCTTTTAGCAAAGATTTGATTTCAGTTTATATTGTCAGTTGTCTCATCGATTTAATAGAACAGAAGTAGCATTTGATTTCATAACAGAAGTAGAAGTTTCATTTGATTGCAACAGAGGGTTTAGCATTTCAAGATTCAAGTTTAAATGTTATCTTTTTCAGCCATCAATTTCATCTTTCAGTTGTTCAGTCTTCTTATCGATTTCATAGTGCAGAAGTAACAGTGACATTCAGGAACTAGTATAGATATTTCATGAAATAGAGAGGTTTCATTTGATTAAAATAGAGATTTTCATTGCATTACGAGATAGAAGTTGCTTAGTTGTGTGGAGTGATAAGTAGCAGAAATGTAAGTATTGTTTTCAACCGTTAATGTTCAGCCATTGTTTTACATGCATATGATCATTTTCTGATTGGTGTAGAATTAGTACAGAATAGTTTTATGAAATTGGTACAGAACATAGTAGTGCAGAATGAGTGCAGAATAGATTAGTGCAGAATGAATGTAGAACAGAGCAGAATAAAGTAGCTTCTTTCCAGCAAGTTTCTTTTAGCAGTTTAGAAAATAGTTTAACATTCTTTAAACTCCCTCTTCAACCCTGCATTTCCTGTGTTGGTTCCTCTAAGTCTACCTTCCCGGGTTGACAATTAAATGTTGGTTCATATGTTATATATTTACCCAACATTTTGGCGCCGTTGCCAGGGAGGTACTAAAAAGGATTGGAGAGTGGGTATTGCATTAATAGAAGGCAAAGGGGAGTTGCTCCAAGGTAAGCTGGTATTTTGCTCATTTTATGAATTTGTTGTCTGAGAAGTTCAGGTAGATAGAATTCTTTTACAGTACACAACAAGGTGGAGGGGAAACATTAAGACGCAAAGACGAATTCACTATGGGATTCCCATGGTGTAACAGCCTGCCGCATCCACTTTAGTGGGTTGCCCCAAATTCTTGTTGTTTCCTTCTGCAGTAGAGTCTTCATTTCAGCAATGTTAGATTTGATTCAGCTTGATTTCGTCAGTATAAGAGGGTGTGCATTTGATTTAGTAGAAGCACTTTTCCTTTCAGCAGCGAGTGCATTTTATTTTATTTTAAGCTAGTGTGGGTTTCATAATTATTATCAGTTGGTGTGACTTTCAAAGTTTTTAGACAACCCCCCTACAACAAAATAAAAAAATCACAAAAATCGACTAATGGATCCAAGATTGAATGAACGGAAGAAGGTATTGTTGCAAGAACTTTCGTGCATCTTGCAGGAACTTGAAGAGATCTCTGCAGCTCAAGAGATGGAGGAGGAATCAGTTGATTCAGTGGTTCTGTGTGAACATCTTTGCCAACCTGCAGAGAACAATGAGCAATTAGAAACTCCAACAGCAACATAACATGGTATGCATAATCATATTGACCAGTGGTTTCAATCTGTTTTACAGCCTTCAGATGCTGCTCTTCTTCAGCAAATCTTGGACATCAAGCAACCGGTGTTGCTTGCTCAGCATGCCTTGGTACTTATGCATCTATATCTCCTATCAAAGGGCATGAATGCATTACTGATTCTGCTAAGACGGTGGCTACATTGGTTATTTGCCTATACTTAAAGAAATGAAACATTTCTTTAAGTAGGTAGGTAGGATAGTGAATAAAAGATAGCACCTTTAGATAGTTTATGTTTTTTACAAATAAAAAGAGCATCAACTGGAATAAGAAGTGATTGAAGATTTTCTATCTAAATGATGAATGGATGAGTTGACAGACTATGCTCAGAGTACAGGGAATCTTCTCAGCAGTTCCTATTAATCAAGCTGGACAGTTCTCGAGACTGTTAACATTCTATTACCATGCCAGTGTTAAAGAGGTGAATTCGTTTGCATGAGGACATGCAAAAGGCTCGGCATGGGGGGGATGTTGGGCTCCGGATTTATAACATTTTCTTGCAGGTTTTTGAGACGATTGTTTACTTTTCTGCATGTACACACTGGCGAAGCTCATCCATTAGCTATTATTATGATCATTATTTTAGATTATATATATCACATTCTTCCTGTACAAAAGATGAGCAATTTCATGATTATCCAAATGGTATTCATCCGATTTTATGCTACTCAAAGAAGGCCATGAAGAAGAAGTGTTTTGTAGTAATTTGTGAAATGGAGGGAGTCGCTATGGCTCATGTAGCGTGGCCAAAATTAACAATTGCTCTATGCTTGTCGTGAACTTTGAAGACTATCACTTTGTTTTCTCGGAAGCTGAAATATTGAAGGATTCAATGTTATATGATACTTGGCAGGAACTTGAATTGAAGGCGAGACAATATGAGTCATTGCTCAAGCTGATAAACAATTAGGAATATTTCCCAATGTCAATGCTGTCGACTGGGTATAACATTCATGTATCTCATGTATCAGTGATTAAATGATCAACGCCATGTGTTTACATCCACACAAAGAGACATCCAAGGAAAATAACATGGATGCTGAAGGTAGGTTGACATTGGTAGATGCTTTGGTTTATGCATGCAGAGAAGGCGTTGATTTCTACGAATGGGTCAAGATCTCTTTCACGCAAATGGTGGATAGCTCCCTTATGTTAATCCAAAGATTAGTCACATAATTCTGTTATGTATTTATAAATGTAACCATATCACAAAGGGCGCAGAGGCATTCGGTTACCCATATAATCGATATTTACCCATCAAGAGGCGTAGACCGTTTTGTAACCACTTGCCTATCTAGGGTGCAAAGCCATGCATTGTAACTAAGCTGAAACGTTATATAAAGAGCTGCTATGCTCGAGAGATATAATAGAGATAGACAGAGCATAGATTAGATAGAAGAATGGAATATAGATAGAATTTCCAGTGCTTATATTGTTCTTCTTTCTCAATAAAGTAATTAGAGCTGTTTATGGATACGATTTCTGTCATTAGAATTTTGTTGTAAGCTATTCATTCTTCAGTATGCATTGATTTAAGAATCGATATGTTGACAACGAAGGCAGGGCCCCCTTCGATGGAAACAAAGTTGTATACATTGCATTTACAGTAGACTCCATCTTCAGATTTGAACATCATCTTTTAGCAAATATTTGATTTCAGTTTATATTGTCAGTTGTCTCATCAATTTAATAGAACAGAAGTAGCATTTGATTTCAGAACAGAAGTAGAAGTTTCATTTGATTGCAATAGAGGGTTTAGCATTTCAAGATTCAAGTTTAAATGTTATCTTTTTCAGCCATCAATTTCATCTTTCAGTTGTTCAGTCTTCTTATCGATTTCATAGTGCAGAAGTAACAGTGACATTCAGGAACTAGTCTGGATATTTCATGAAATAGAGAGGTTTCATTTGATTACAATAGAGAGTTTCATTGCATTACGAGATAGAAGTTGCTGAGTTGTGTGGAGTGATAAGTAGCAGAAATGTAAGTATTGTTTTCAATCGTTAATGTTCAGCCATTGTTTTACATGGATATGATCATTTTCTGATTGGTGTAGAATTAGTACAGAATAGTTTTATGAAATTGGTACAGAACAGAGTAGTACAGAATGAGTGCAGAACAGATTAGTGCAGAATGAATGTAGAACAGAGCAGAATAAAGTAGCTTCTTTCCAGCAAGTTTCTTTTAGCAGTTTAGAAAATAGTTTAACATTCTTTAAACTCCCTCTTCAACCCTGCATTTCCTGTGCTGGTTCCTCTAAGTCTACGTTCCCAGGTTGACAATTAAATGTTGGTTCATATGTTATATATTTACCCAACAGGGTTGATTTCTAGAATTAGGACCGCTAGGACCACCAGGGCCTCTAGAAGGAGGAGAACCAGAGCCACCGAGACCACCAGGACCACTGATACCACTATGAACACCAGGACCACTAGGAGGCAGACCGCCAGACCCTCTGGAACCTCCAAGAGGTGGGAAACCTCTAGAGCCACCGAAACCACTAGGTGGAGGGCCACAAGACCCTCCGGAGGCATAAGGAGGAAAGCCACCAGGTCTCCCAGGACCACTAGGACCACCAGGACAATGAGGAGGGCTGATAGGCCCTCCAGGACCATTAGGTCCCCCAAGGGTAGGACCTCCATAAGGAGGTCCTCCCGTACCTCCCGCAGTATGTATGGGTATCCTTCCCATGGCTGGCATGTAAGACCAGTTGGGTTTCCCCCATGGGGTAAAAGTGTTTCTAGGGGATGGAATTCTAGTAGGATTGGATGGATGATGACCTATAGGTATTTGATAACCATAACCACTAGAAGACTGAATGGTCATAGGTTGTGCCCCCAAGGGATGACTTGAACTAGATGGGGGATTTACCACATTAGTGTGGGTGGGAGGGACAAAAACTGTAGGTGTTTCTATGTTAGAGGTGTGCTCTTGACTATGTACAACTCCGAGATCAGATAACATAGGTTGTGCCAGGGGTTTCCCCATGACATTCAAAGGTACTAAAGACACAAGAATTGAAGGTTGGGCCCCAGATGCAAAATACCTAGAAGGATTTGGGTCAGACATAACATAAGAGGTGAGGGGGGTGGAAATTTGACCTGGGTTGTGGGTTGTTAGTGGACGATCTATAATCGGTTCAATGGTTCTCATAGAATCGGCTAGTGAATGATATCCCATAGGAAGGAATGTGGAACGAACTGGTGAAGATCCTAGTATGTTGTCAATCTGCTTTTCTACCTCCTTTGCACAGAGGATAGCAGCGCGGTATTTCCTGCATTCTTCTTCACTTTTAGGAGAACTTACACGGGTCCCAAATGAGGCAATGGCCTGTCCGATAGGTGTCTCCCAAAAAGGAGCGTTAGGACCAAAATCCGGATGGGTATCATCAACATGATCTTCCGTAGGAGGATGGAGCGATGAATCCTCACGGTAAGGATATTGGACCAAGGGAGGAAAGTGTGAAGAATATGGTACTCCACTTTTCTCCACCACATGATCTCTTTCTTGGGAGGTGGTAGCAGCTCCTCGGTTGATAGCTTCCATTGGATTTCCTTCTGAAACAGAAGTGAAATTGGGTGGTAAGCCCCGTACTCTCCTGGACTGTCTTAACTCAGCCTGTGTGTACAATTCCTATCTAACCTAAGGTCTAAAAATATAAAAGAAACACACCAAAAGACTTCCCTACTCAAACTATAGGTAAAAAACAAGAAGACTTAAAATGACAAGAGGAGTTCAAAAGTCAGGTCTCTCACTAGGATTGTCAAGCCGGTGCCACTCATGATATACCTCGAGGGTACGTGCGTAGTAATCTCCCCGAATGTTGTTTTCGGTGTATGGCTCTAAACAAGATGGAAAAAGGGCTTTCCTTAGATAGATAAAGTACCCTAGTGGGGTCTCCCGATATACTCAAGGTACGTGGGAGCTCGAATCGGTAGTAGTGTTGTCTAATGCATAACCGTACACAAGGGGCCTTCCGATATACAATCAAGTATGTGAAGTACCTTTCTATATACCTCAAGGGTACGTGAAATGCCATTTAATATACCGATGGTACGTGGAAGAACCATGCGAGTCTCGAAATGTAATGCTGACAAATAACGACAGCTCCTACGCTTTATGACACCTGAACACGTCTCTAAACTATCACTCAAGTTACTACATAAATTTTAACCTACAACTACCATTGATTTTGACTTGTATGGTTAGCTGAATGCATGGTGTTCTGATAGAAAAGTAAAACCATGCAGTATGCTCGTGCAAATGTTCACTTTGCCATTCAATATGCCTACTTATGGGAGGGAAGAGAGTGTTTTTCTTTTTGTTTCAAGACCAAAAATCATACCAATCAACAGTCATGAAAATCAAATCAAAGACAAGAAAATACTTCTACAAACCAAATTCTTTTTTCTGAAAGTGAATGGGAAGGGTGAGAATCCCTTTTCCTAAAAGAACAACACCAAGCACACCTATATGCCAATGCACCCTAACTTTTCAAATTTCTTAAAAACAAAAGCAAATCTAACTTAAAACTACCATTTTTTTATTTTGATCGAGATAGTCCTATATGCATGAGAGACGAAAGCTCATAAAGGTCCTGAAAGCTTATGAAGCCAATCAGAAAACCCAAATCCAATGCTCAAATATGATGTCCTAATCTTAAGCAAAACTTTTCGTTTTTGAAGGGAAGAAAAAGAAGTTTACTATGCAAGCCAGAAATGAAATCTAGAGCTAATTTAATGTTCTTCTTTCAGTACATGCAACAAAAAGAGAGTTCAATGAGCACCCTAACTTTCAGAAAACAAGAAAACCTTCTTTAAACACAACCAACGAGCAATAAGTAGATGAACAATAAAAAATACCAAACAAATTTTTGAAATTCCACTCAAAATAAATCTTAAACCATCAAAGCAGCAAGCCACACACATTAGATTCAATAACACAAGCCTGATAACAGAACTAAAAGCAATCAAAATTCCAAATTTTTACAAAGAAAAAATAGGAAAAAGAGTTTTGGACTAATGCCTACCTGGTACCGTGCTTTGTAGATGTTGTAAGAGCATTTCCAAAGCAGCACCACTCCTCGCTAACTGGATACAGGAGATGGCACCGCTTATTGTCCACTGTGTCCAGGCGGTGGCACCGCACCTCGCACAAAGCATTGTCGTGGTTCCCTGTAGATGGCCAAAACAACAAGAGAACAATGGATCAGACAAAAAAGAGACTAGATCAAGGTGAATACTGTCAAATTGAACATGGTAATAAAGCATAAAAAACTGAAATAACTCAGATCTAAATAGATCTGGAAATTTCAAACTTGAATAATACAAATCAGAAAGTAGATCTAACTGTAAAGAGTTGAAGAAAATGGATCCTGGATTTGGACAAGAGTTGTAGATTGAGGATGATCAGAACAACTGAATACAACTACTCCCAAACAGAGTCGCCAGATTTGTTGCTCGGAATATTTCACCTCCTGCAGATAGCAAGGTGTTTCACTAGTCTAAATGGTTCAGATCCAGAAGAAATAGATCACAGAGGTTGATAACTCTCCCTAGACATTGTAGATATCTGGAATGCAAGGCTTTGATAGTTCACCTGTGTACCTGCAAAAGAGTTCAACACGAAATAGATCAAAGCAACCAGAATATGATCTACTAATCTATGCTAGTGACTAAGGAATCTAGCAATATATATCTAAAAACAAACATCAACAATATATATGGGACAGAAAATCAGCTTGCATTAGAAATATGAAGAAGTTTACAACCAAGCCTTAGTGTTGACATACATCTCCATGAAACCAGCTCTTCATCCCCAAAAACTCCGACTCTAGCTCTCTATGCTCTCTCCAAATGATCTTGGGCCAAGAATCAGTCCAACAACATAACAATACCTTCGATGTTCTCCCCTCAACCATGGCTATGAGCTCATATTTATAGGGCTAGATGGATAGAGATGGCCTCTAATATCCTAAGATGAGGGATCTCGAGCTCAAATAACCCACAACAGTAGGGATAAGAGATATCTCGAGGCTTATCTTCTAGAAGCCTTAAGAAGCTTCTCTTTTTACCCTTTTACCCAGGGTACCTCACTTCTCCTTCTTTGACAGAGCGGTTCTGGTAATAACCGCCTATGGGCCAAGGGTGACAGGCGGTGGCACTGCTTGTGGACAACTAAGGAAAAATGGTGCGAACAGGGGTACCGATCTTGGATAAGGGAGCATGAGCGGTGCTAGTAATTTGTATGATAGACTAATAAGAAATCATTTAGTCTTCACTCCAGAAGCTGGGATTTCAGGGTAAATAGGTATTTCAAAGGTCTTATCACATGATGGTGACAAGATTTTGGTATAACAAGAGGAAAACCTAGAGAGGTTGACCTTGGATATCCCAGATGCTGCCATTGATGACCTCCCGATGAGATATCAGAGATCCACAATGGGAGTACTGAGTCGATTCAGTAGGTTGCTGCATAGAGTAGCTCGAGCAGTGATGTGCTACCATGAGCATCACTAGTGTATGAGATATGTACTGAAAGCTAACAACTTTAGGATTTTGTATGGTAGTTTTGCCTGAAAGCCTATGTATTTCAGATGAGGTCTCGGGACCTATTTTTTGTAAACTTTTCATATATATATATATACGAAATTTTACCTGGTGTTTATATGTTCAAATGGTAAATGTATTTTATATGAGCTTTATGTGTATTTGAATGTTTATTTACAATGTACCATGTTCGATTTCAATGTCATGAATGGACAATATGCCAATCTAGGATGTAATTATCTAATGACTGAGAAACTACATTATGTTCCCTAGGGATATGATTATAAGTGATGGTTTCAAATGATCTTTCTAGCAAACATACTCTCCGGAAGAGGCAGAGGAGCACAGGGTTTCTAATGGTGTAAACATAGTTTAAATGGTGAACCACGAGTTGTGAGTCCATCAAAACTACTAGATCACAAACATATTGAGAAGCAGCATCAGTCAGAAGACCGATGACTGCTTCATACTCGACGATTTTATTAGTAGCGGGACCTATACAAACCGCTCCTGAACTGACCAAATCTTCAGCTGGTGTTAGTTGGAATATTTCACCTTCTGCGGACAGTCATTAGAGAGAATTTGAGGTCAAAAATGGGCCTCAAAAGGACCAAAATGTACCATAAAAATCAACCAATTACATTCTAGTAGATGACATCATCCCCCATGGTTGATGTGACATTGCATGAGTTAATAATGCTTATTTGTCACATTTTCTATGGTGGATGAAAATCCAAAGTTAACGAAGGTAGTGGTACAAGTACTTTTAAATCATAAAGTGAAGTACTCACAATAAAACTCATTTCACACTTTCTCATAAAGTAATATTATTGTTATTTTAAAGTAAAGTACTCACAATTCACTTTCTCATAAAATAATATTATTGTCATTTTCAAGTAAAGTACTCATAATTCATAAAAATGTCTTTTCACATTTTTTTATAAAATAATATATTGTCATTTTCATGTTTTTTAATTTTAAATTATATATTCACTCAATTGTATTTAATATCATAATGTCAAACTAATATATATATATATATATATATATATATATATATATATATCTTGTACTTTTAAAATAAATTAAATTCATGAATGATAATTATATGAAAAAAATATGTTAGTTTTGCATATAAATTAAATTCGTTTTTGTTTAATTTTATTTACAAGTTCAATACAAATAAATGCTAAAGGACAATAAGTTTTTGGGAATTTACAATGAATCTTAGTCACATCATTGTAGAGTTATTTTATTAATTTTATTTATAGTCAATTTAGAAAAGTAACTCAACCATGGTTATTTATATTGTGCATAAAAAGTAGTGTAGGAGATGAGTTGTCATATATACCTACCCCATAAAACCCCTAACTCATAATATTTTAATATATCTTATATTTTTGTAGTACATCTCTTAGGAGGCCCATTTTTTACCTCAAATTCTCTCTAATGTTTTCCTCCATTGAGAGAATGGTTATGACTGGGTACCTGGTGTACAAGAACATAATAAATAACATATAGGACCATAGACTTCTTAAACTTGCTATAAAATCCAACCAAAACCACCTACCGATCAAGAAGGGTTGGCATAAAGATGTCATGGCTTGGTTAAACCTTTGGAGGATTGACAAAAATGTTGCTTTGCAAAATATCGATAACATTAAATATTATTACATCTAAATTTAAAGAGAAAATGTGGTGCCAAGAAGATTAGAGATTAAAATAAACTTAAGATTATAGGAGGTAGGCTAACCCCAATATAGAATATCAAATATATATTTTTGTTTTAGCTATTTTATAGAAGAAAATTAATGTTGCAAAGATAAGAACGAACTCTCATGAGATCCATAGTGAAACTAGACATTCGACAATTCCTAAAATCCCATGTGATGATAGGATTTTCCATCTTTATGAGACTATGAGCAATGAGGATGGAAATCACTTTCTCTTAAAGTTCCCTATGTATCATACCATTATATCATCTTCTACAATTTATCTTAAATAAGAAAATGTAGAGAGAGATAAGCAAAAAAGAGAGAGAAAAAGAGAATATTATAGTAGTTTTGTGATAGCTTTTGATCCCAAAGTTTAATTGGGGCGCTCTTGATGTCGTTGCAAAGGTCTTGTCGATGGCTACAACTTTCATGTTTTGAGATTTGCAAGATTCCTCATGGTTTGGTCGAGGAATGCAGTTTTGTAAATCTGGGCATGAGGAATCTCGAAAAGCATATTTTCAAACATTTTTTCATAAATCATCTTCTCAAAGATGCTTTAAACGATTTTTTTCATAAAGCATCTTTGAAAAGATGCTTTGCGAGATTCCTCATGACCAGATTTACAAAAATGCACGTCTCGACCAACCGTGAGGAATATCGTAAATCTCAAAACACAAAAATTGTATCCCTCGACGAGACTTTTCCAACGACACCAAGAGAGCCCTAATCCGACTTAGGAATAAAAAGTTATTGCAAAAATACTATAATATGTTATTTTTCTCTCTTTCTTATTTATCACTCCACATTTTTCTTATTTAAGTTACATTTTGGGCTTGGTTATTCCTTATGTACCTACATTAGATCTTACTTTCAAAATATTTTCTACAATATAGACCTTTATAACCTTCTAACTTATCAAAAACTATGGTGAGTAAGAAACGATTTTTTTTAATCATTTGAGCACAGGAATTAAATTTTAAAGAAAACCAAATAATTCGTTTATTTTCTTTTTACTTAAGCTTTGATAGACCAAAGTGAATCATTGGCATCATTGTCGCCATCGTCATCGACATTGTTTTCATCTTCGTTGCTGCCACCATCATCATTATCATTTTTATTATTGTCGTAGGCATCGTTGTCACCACCACCACAACGATTAATCATTTTAAAGTTTAAAAAAAATCGATCTTCTTTCTAAAAAAAAAAAAAAAAAGACGGTGACGACCCTCACAAATTTGGGTGGTGTTATATTGTATTAGGTGTACTAGTTGTTCAACTCACTTGAGTGAGGTTTTTATAAATCTATAAGATTGTACAATTTTAGAAAAAAAACATGGTATATTGTTATAGTTGTTGTAAAAGTATTAAATTGAGCACATAGATCTTTAGACAAACACACAACTCACATGATAGATCACACAATTTACTCAGTTATTGAAGAATAAAACAGTGCAAAAATGGCTTACAGCTGTGAATGCTTTTCAT
>LPNX011095020.1:0-27348 GCA_001517045.1 Pseudotsuga menziesii | reverse complement strand
TCAAAAAATCCAAGTAAGTTGAGGGATGCCTGATTTTTCAGGTTTCTATTGCATCTAACGCGCCAAAAAGGTCCATCATCTTCTTGCACTCACCCTTAACTATAATTAAATAATTGCTCAACATGGACAACACATGTGGTTGGGGGGTCTTGTATTACACATGCAAAGGGGTTGAGAGGGACAGGGGTTGTTTCCATTCCCAATAGTACTCTACCTTTCCTAATTTTGATTCTATTGGACATTACATATCCTAATACACCTAATTGATGCTTTGCATGTACCCATACACCCATGCACCATGCAACCCATGCACCCGTGCACTATCTGAGTTTTCTTGATTTGATCAGAACTATCTCAAGTTACCTTCAGTCACTTGGAGTGATTTGGGGAAATTCGAGTTGTCTTCATCCAATTGGAGGGAGTTTGAGTCAAATTTAAGTAATCCTTAGTAAATTAGAGTAAAATTTAATCAATTCAAACTACACGGGATTGGTTTTAGGGAAATTCGGGTGAGTAGGTAGAATTCGAGTTGTCTCCAATGCAAGAGACAGATTTTGGGGAGGTTTGTGTCATCCTTCGTGGTTGTGGTATATCCTCGGTAACCGAGAGTGTTTTTTTTCTAGTGAATTTGAGTCAGTTTGAGTGAGTTCAAATTTATCTTTTGAGAACTTGAATAAGTTAGTTAGTGTGATAGAGAATCCCTCCATGATTTGGAGTTACTCTTATGTAGCCTTGAGTCAATCTCTTAGAGGGAATTTGAATAAACCTAAAGGGATTGGAATTTCCTTTCATTCATTCATTAACAAGTTGGTTGGTCAATGGTGAGAGTGCTCACCCTTTATTTGAGTGTCAGAGAGAGGATTCAAATATTATATTTCAACCATAAGCCAACCATTGATTATAGAAAAGAAGATCACATTTATCGGAACTACAATTTCAAGAGATGGGGACAATACTGTGGAGACTGTATTTGTTGTGCTTTCCTTGCATGAAAGGGGGACAATCCTATCAAGAGATCCTATTTGTTGGATTTTTTTGTGGGACAAAGGAACAATCCTAAGCAAGAGAAACCATTATTGAATGTTTTCCTTGCGGGAGAGGGGGACAATCCTGAGCAAGGGGAACTATTAATGCACTTTGTCTTCCTGGAGATGGGGGAATCCTAAGCAAGAGAAGCTAGTGTTGCGCCTATTATTTCAGGAGATGGTGAAAATCTTGTGAAGATACTCCATTGTTGTACATTGATATTCCAGGAGAGGGAGACAATCCTATGCAAGAGATCTTATTTATTATATTTTCCTTGAAAGAGAGGGGCACAATCCTGAGCAAGGGAAACCATTGAAGTGCTTTATCTTGCAAAAGAGGGACACAATCTTGAGCAAGAGAAGCTAGTGTTGCACCTAGTCTTTCAAGAGATGGGGACAATCATGCTAAGTTTACTTGAGCTCGGGGGTGACCTGCTCAAGTAGTTTGTATTGATAGTGTCTACAACTAGGAGGAATGTTGTATGGCTAATGTCAATTGCTCTATCAACAAAGATAAGTATTCTTGACCATTGTTTATCATGTTACCATTAGACATGTTCCTGTGGAGGCTTAGATAGCTTATTATATATCTCGTAATTTGAATTCATGTCGATGTATAAGTCTGAATTATGATTGTTAGATTAGCAGTTCATGCTTTGATGTATTACTGCTACTATTGGAGGATTATGGCTTATGTACTATGATCATTTGAGGTCTAATTTATGGGCAGTACATATGGTCGTATTTGGTTGTTCCATATCAGGTCTTCCATGGGGATTATGGTTTTTATTTAATGCAAAAAGTATGATATAAAGTAGTGTTTTAATTCTCCCTTTTGAGATAGTATAGAGTGTTGATTAACTTGTTTATCTACAATATAATGATTCTACATTTGGGAAAACTAGCAAGTTTGATTTATGGGTAGTCCATTTGTGTATAGTCGTTTCGGATCAGGACTTAGATGGGGTTAACAAATGATATTTAAATGTTATAGAGTTTATCAGCTATAATGTTAAAGTTCAGTTACATAAGTGTCATAATTATTCCTTACTTATATACTAGAAGTTGAATTATATTAGTAGTGTAGAGAGGAAGATATTAATTAATTAAATGGAGATAGGCTGCAGAATTTCTCTAGAGAGCACCAACCAAATACTTTTTTCTCTTAAAGCCATAAAAAACAACTGCATATTCTTCAGACCCCACCCACCCTTTTCCACATGTCGATCAATGTTCTCCCAACGAACCAAATGATATTTAGACTGCACTATATCACCAAACCAATTGAAATCCATAATTTTCTTTCGGATCTAGTTGATGATGGATTCCAGGACTTTGCATTACGAAAACCAATAAAATGCCATATTAACAAGTATATATCTGGCCAACATCAATCTGTCAGCTAGGGAAAGCCATCTCCAGCACCAGAGTTTGATCCTACTGTCGAATCTATGTAGTAACCACAACCAGTCACCCGCTTTGTATCCATTGGGTTTTATAAAATACCCCATGTATCTTGTGCCCTCATCCAATGGAAAGGACTTCACCTGAAGTAAAATATCCATCTTTGTCTTGTGTGGATTTGTTGCCTCATTTAGATAGATCCGAGATTTGTTTTGGTTTATTGTTAAACGCGACACCTCACAAAAAACATTTAAAATATCAGATATAACACACCATTTAGTGTAAGAGCCCAACCCTAGGATCATAATGTCATAAAAAAATAGTAGGTGTGTAATATTTAAGCCACTACTGATTTTAATTCCTTTAATACTTCCTTCCTCCTTTCCTTTCTCGATTAACTTGCTCATGCCCTCTATGACCAGAAGGAATAGGAGCAGAGAAAGGGGACACCCCTATCTGATCCCTCGTTCCACAACCAAAAACTCTGTAGGAGAACCATTCCCTAACAAAGCAAAGGACACCGAAGAGACACAACCCATAATCCATTTCATAACCCTATAGGGAAAACCAATTTGGATCAATATAAGATTTAAGAAACTCCATGAAACTCTGTCATAGGATTTATTCAAACCAATTTGGAGAACACCTGCAGATAATGATATAGTCTTAACACTATGGAAGACTTCTTGTGCCATGCCCACGACCTCCAGAATATGATGGTTTTCCAAAAAACCAAATTGCTCCACCGAGAGACCCCTAGAGAGTGATGGATTTATCTTATTTGTTAATATCTTTGAGATGATTTTATACACATAATTGCATAAGGATATCAGACGAAAATCCTCTAGATCATTCGTAGCAGACTGTTTTGGAATTAATGCCACAAATGTTGAATTCATAGCTCCATAAATCACACTCCTTGTTCCGGAATCTTCTACAACCCTTAACAGGTCTGGCCCCATGATCTCAAAATAATCAAGAAACAATTCCATTGTCTAGCCATTAGGGCCCAAACTTTTATATCTAGCTGATGCTAGAATAACATCTTTTAATTCAAACATCTGAATAGGTTTGAAAATTGCATCCCCCTCCTCTTCGTAAAAAACTCTAGGAAATTCCTTAATAACTTTTAGTTGTTCGATAACAGAAAAATTTCCCTCAGCACTATAATATGACTGAAAATGAGAATGAGCCTCTTTTGTGATTCTTGCTTGATCCTTAACCAAATGACCATCTTTGGTCTTCAAAGCCCATATGGAGTTTATATTCCTCCCGTGTTCTACATATTTATGAAAAAAATTGGAATTCTTGTCATTGTTCTCTAACCAAGCCATTCGACTTGCTAGGCGAGCCTTCTCATATGATACCTAAAGTTTAGTAGCTTTCTTCATTCAAAGTTTGAGGAGAAGGTCCTTATTTGACTGGTTCCATT
Source organism: Pseudotsuga menziesii (assembly GCA_001517045.1). Classification (NCBI taxonomy): domain Eukaryota; kingdom Viridiplantae; phylum Streptophyta; class Pinopsida; order Pinales; family Pinaceae; genus Pseudotsuga; species Pseudotsuga menziesii. Next base: position 23,487 of record LPNX011095020.1, on the reverse strand, counting down.
AGCTTGCCACACTTTACAAATCATTTCTTTGACACCTGCCACCTTCAACCACTCGTGATTGAACAAAAGGGTCTAGTTTGTCTCAACCCACCGATAACAAATTCAAGATAGATTGGATGATGGTCCAAGAATCTCGAAGGATCGACCCAGGATTTGTATTTTTCCATTTTTTCAATCATAGCCTCACACATTAGAAACTTGTCCAATCTTTAAACCACTTGCTCCAACCCAACCCTACCATTGCTCCAAGTAGGACCCAAAGGATTTGAATCCATATCAACTAATTCAACCCTGCCCATATTCCACAAAATAGTCTCTTAAGGGATCCATTCTTGATTTCATCCCCCATATCTCACAAGTCGACCAAGTATAGTTTAAGTCACCCACAAGTACTAAATTAGGGAGGTTGAATGTTCCATCTGCCACAATCCCATCCAAAAAACGTTCTTTTAGATTGTATGGCCCAATGTGGAAGATGACTTTTCACTACCTTATTGTACTTGTCAAAGTATCATACACCACTTCTCTTATTAACATATATGATGTGGCATGGCATTTCCAATAATATTAACAAATACTATCACTACTTTAACACCATATATTGTAAGTGGTGCTAATATCCCCATATTAATGTTACCATATATATTATATAAGTGGAGTCAACTTGTGATGCTAAAGATAGACTTAAGATAGTGATTAAAACCTAATAATGATACGAATGTCCATCAACAAATTTAACAAGCTTAACATAAAAAAAAAATTGAATAATCAAATTTCTATTTAAATATTTTTAGTTTTAAGTATTTATTTTTTCAATAATATTAAAAATAAATAATTGAATGGAATTAAATCACTTCAATTTATTTGTTTAAATAGTGTAAAAATAAGAAATTGAATTTGTTGGGACTATGATGCAAAAACTTATAGAGTAGTCCATATCATTTATTTGAACGATATTTATTATTATAAATAATTAAATTAAATTATTTACAAAATAATTATTTGTGAAATGGTTGTGTTCATAGTGAAAATCCTCATAAATAAATCCTACATGTACATGTCCATGTGACAAATAATTATTACCACCACTTTATGGTACTTGCCAACATGGCATTTGTCTTAATATACATGAGTAAAAACATATTTTCCAATAAACATTAACACCACTTTAACACCACAAAATGTAAGTGGTACAAATACCACCACTTTAACACCACAAAATGTATGTGATGCAAATACCACCACTTTCACACCACAAAATTGCAAATGGTGCTAATAGCACCACTTTAACACCATAAACTACAAGTGGTGCTAACTTGTGGTGGTAAAAGATAGATTTTCTTGTTGTGAGGTGGCTTCCCATAGATGAGATGATGAAATAGAGTGACATGTTAAAAGGATTACTAAATCGGTTGTATTCATGCTTCATCACATTGCATCTCATTTATGTTGGAGTATAGACTTGCATTGGAAGGAATGTCTTCCTAAATGACTGATATTTGTTTTAATTAGTTTGGATTGTAGGCATATTAACCTATCCCTAAAAGAACATTATTATGTTGTGCTGAACCTCGAAGGAGTCCTTCCTTGTTAGAATCTCTCAAGTATTTGAACCCTAATAATATGTTTAAGATCAAGTACGTTACATAAAAACGTCATATAAATTTTAATAAGTGAAAACACTATTTATTAAGATGAAAATAGACTTTTGGAAAAAAACAATATTTACTTTAACAAGAGCAATATAACTACAATGCCATTGACCTAGATAAATGAAGATAAGAGAGTGGAAAGGTCATGTTGTTTTGGAGTAAACATGTTGAAAAAATATCTTAAAAGATACAACATATATTTTTATATGTTAAAATAAATCATTTAAGAAAGGTATATATGTTTTTTTAAGTTTTTTAAAATATAATATTATTAAAGATATATTTTTAGTAAAAAAAATGAGATCAAGTATCTTGACTTTTACAAGAAAAACACAACTTAACAAGATAACACTAAATCTAAGAAAACTTCAAAGTCAAGTATTTATGGATGATGATGGATCCAAACTTAGAAGATCTCACTAGGGAAGTTGGTTGGGAGATAAACACTACAACAATCGAAATAACCATAGATTGAGAATTTGGACCTACTTCAGTTGAAAGAAGCACTTGGAAAGCATAAATAGGACAAAACAAAACAAATATCACATAGTGAAAGTGCTTGTGTGTGTTTATTTCACCGAGGTGCTCTACAGTCCAGTATGGAGGAGATATTGTCATGTAAAGTAATGCAATCATAAACCTGGAACTTTGCACCAATGGTAGTGAGGTGCTCTACAATGCAATATAGAGAGATGTTACAATTTAAGATAAAACAAAAATTTACACAAAAAACTGGATCCCTCTCTGTGCTTGATAGATCCAAGTTTAACATGGATTGATGTTGGTTACCTTATAATTACAGGGAGCAATACAATAATGTTGGAGAAATTTAATTAATAGCTAGATAAAGTGATTTGGCAATTGTAAAAGACAATGAATATCAAAAGTATATATTTAGACAATTTTATATCATTTATAAGATCCATTGTTTTTTTTGTGCCTAAGTATTTTCCTAAGTTATGGATTTGATTTGCTTGATGTCATTCACCCCAATGGTCACAGTAGACACTTGCTTGGGGTGATATCAAGTGTCAACTAGCTTTGGTACATTTGGGTAATGCATTTTGTAGGGGTGCAAGGTTTATGTATTTGACAGGTCTTGGTTTGAGCATGTTGTTTTCTTTTATGGCCTTGAAGATTTTACTCTACATCTTGTTATAGTCTTTGTCTCTCTTGCATGGTCTTCCATAGTTTGTTCTTATACAACTTTGCCTTCCTTACTTCTTTATGGTGGGGGTTTTGTGGGGTTTTGTGGTCTAGTTTTTGTGTTTTACAAGGAAAATAGGTTGTGCAGAGAGATCTACAAACCCTAAATGTTGGTTTACATTGATTTGTTGGTATTGCAAAGCACTATAGAAAATCTTCAACTTTGTTCAACTCATCTATGAGCTCGTTTCCAATGGTATTTAGGTATGGCACTCTAATTTTTCTTTTAAAACTATTATTGATTTCCATAGTTATCGCTTCATCTTTTTCCTAAATTGATAAATATGCAAATATTTTAGTTTGTGTGATTTCTTGTTATCAAAGTGAATCTATTATTGGTAAATAAAGCAAATAATTTTGTAAAATGGACATACTTTGCTGACATGAACATTGAATAGTCATATCTCTTTTATGTGCTTGATTTCATCTTCGATATGCTTAAAAATCTTGAAGGTGCTACTTGGAAATTTGATATCTGAAAGAGTCTATAATGAAAGCAGGATCAAACTTAGAGCTTTGTTACCAGAAACTGGACGTGAGTTCTAAATCATGGCTGTCATTATAAATCATCGGACTACGTCTTTGAATACGTTCTAAAGGATTTTTTTAATCATGACCTCTTAAAATTAGAGTATTATATATAGTAAATTGTAAAAAGATATAATGTGTTATTTTATGGTTGTTTAATTAATGTTAGCTTCTTTATAACTTTCTGAGCCCGATGTTTATTGGCTCCCCGAGTCTTTTCCAAAAGAAAATGTAAAGGAAATGCGTCTTTAAAGTTGTTGGCCATTCTTATTTCAATTGCAGATTCTTGCACAATCATCATTGCAGATTTCCTGTATCCAATAGACCAAAAAAAACTCAATCAACAGTTGACTGTGCGACTGTGCTCCTTGTCCATTGGATGCAAAGAATTTGCAATCAAAATAGGCTCAAACGCAGTGGTCAAAGGGTGCCTATTGCGTGTGAACCGATAAAAAACCTATACATCGACAGGCAGCCGGTAGTTATAATGAGATGGCGAGTGCAGCCAAACATAGAATTTTGATTTTGATTGATCAAGAAGACTCGGACTCAAACAAACAATCATTGATTGATCATTCACAGAGACATCGAATAAATTAAAGGAAGCAGCAACTTGGAGTTGTTCTTTTTGACTGAATTGGATGCCATCACGATCATTCATAAGCATGCGGCAATGCAATGATGGTTACGGTAGGCTTATTGCTTAATGGCATTTTGAAATTCAACCATAGTTTGTTGTAGTTATTGCTCTGTGGTAGGTTGATTAATTTTTGTTATCACTATTTAAATTTTTTCAGTCTTTTTCATTGGCACCATAAATTTGATCCAAAAGTTTACCCATCAATTCATTAACACATCATCTTTTTTTGCTGAACAACCCTAGTGGGGACCAGGGTTGGAATTTCATTTCATCTCTATTCTTAAAAATGAATTTTGTTGAGGTTTTGAGCTTTTGTCTCCCAATCACATAAAGTTTCATTAAAGAGTTACTTTTCAACCAAAAGAATTACCCTTCAACTATGAAAGTAGAATTATTTCATTAATAAATTTTTACTAAAAAATTTAAGCAATGAAGAAATTATTTTTTATTATATCTTTAACAAAAATCTTAAAAAATTGCTTAAAAAAATAACATAAAATAATAATTGACACTCACCAACATTATACAATATAGACCCACCAGCATTCATGTTACCTGTAATTAAAACTTGGGTTTGGGAAGAGCTTTCAAAGTCCAGCCTCTCCAAAAACAAACCAAAAAAAATTTAATAACCACTTATAAAAATAGCAAAAAAAAACCAAATATACTTTTTAGAAAATTGTCTGCCCATTTAATGTAACGTTCTCCCAAAATATTTAACCAAAAAAGAGCTCCATAAATGGCAAATTGTCCCGTAACCATAAAAAAGGCCGAGCAAAACCTCCTCAAATCCTAACATGGTAGAGAGATACAGTTGAGATGGTAGAGTGAGAATTGACAAATAAAATCCCGTACTTGTCGGTGACAGGTATTTGAATGGACGACAAAATTTTATATTTAAGATATGTTTTCATTTATATAATGTTTTTTTTTTCAACGTTTTTTTTAAATTATTTTTTTAATATCTCTCCAGTGTAAAGATGTAAAGAGTATGATCAAAACAATTATTAGCAACAAAAATTCGTGAGTAACCAATGGACAATGATTACATTGCAAAGGGCACTACTTTCTTGGTTGTCTAACATTGAGAGGGAACTCTCAAACGTGTAGTTACTTCAAAATAATTATAGTGATATTGTCTTTGTTTGAGCACTAAAGGTTGGTCTAGGTGAGAAAGCCCAAGGCAAATTCACAAAGTTCCCCTTTTCATTCCATAGGCTAGTTTAAGAGTGCCCTTTCCAATGACGTGCTTATTCAGGAATAAAAAAGGTCCTATTTATTGCTCCACTTAGTGTACAATGAGTGATTGGTAATATTAAAATGCTTAGCATCGAATTAATTATAAGAATGCATGAATGATGATGATCTATGTAGTGTGTGTTTACTTGATTTTATGGTGGATGTCATCTTAGGAGTGTTGAAGAATTATGCATAGGAAATAAGGGGTAATGGTGGTTGGATATAAGAAATAAAAATATTTTTTAAAAAATTTTTAATTTAGAAATTATATTATTGCATAAATTATGTAAATAAAAGGAGAATCTTAAGTTAAATAGCTTTTCTTATTTTAAATAAAATTGAAACAAAATTGCTTTTAAATATTATGTATTTTTAAATTTAAAATATTGAATCAAACATGTAAAATATACTATTAATAAATAAATTAAAATAAAAAATTATACAAATTAAACATTTAAACTCAATTAAACTGACCACTCTCAAAAGCCAAGCATGAGTCATTCAAAACTTAAGTCCTACTCTTAATGCTACACATCGTACNATAAAAAATTATACAAATTAAACATTTAAACTCAATTAAACTGACCACTCTCAAAAGCCAAGCATGAGTCATTCAAAACTTAAGTCCTACTCTTAATGCTACACATTGTACCGTCCTTAGTAAATACAAAGGGCCTCATTAGTAACATATTTCGAAACTTAACCATTTAAGAGAAACTTAAAGAAAATTTTAAAATAAAATATGAGTTTTATGTGATGACACGAAAAATCAGCGTAAAGCAAAGTATAGCAAAGCCTGAAACATTCATGAACACTTTTCTGTGTTTAGAAAGGTGCAGGAGAACATAACAAGTACTCTCATATTACATATTACAAAGCATTTTCTATATCATTGTTGAGTTATAAGAACTCCAAAATGCCATTGACAAACTTGTAGTATCTGGTCCTTAATCGCATGCTAAGAGATAATGTTCTGAAGAAACTTCCAAAGCCAATTGCAATTCCCATTCCCATTCCAACTTATCAGAGTTCCCACCAATGCACACCATCGTTGCTCTCCTCTCCTTCCCCAGACTTTCTTTGCACTTGAGGCCCACAAAGATTAGGATTACACGAGAATGAAGATGCATCAAATGTGTCCAAATGTGGTGCATATGGAAAACGATCAGGATTTTCCACTGGCCTTGAAAAATCTGGGAAACATTAGCAGATCATTTATTGTTTGCCAAGGAAATCCATCCTAGGCGAGGCATCTCAGAGAGCTCAAACAGAAGAGGTCCACTGAGATTTGCATTGCTCATCTGTAGATCGATCAAACTAGTCATATTCGTTAACCAAGCAGGGAATTCAGAATGAAAATCGTTTCTATCTAGACGGAGAGTTCCTAGGTTTCTAAGTTTCTGCAAGGAAGGAGGAATGGAACCCGTCAATCCGCAGTTTGACATTGTTACATTTATGAGCTGGGAAAGGTGACTTACAGATTGTCCCCATGAGGACGATGATGCCGAGATATTGACTCCATTGAGAGAAATATTTGTCAAGGCCGTGAGATGTGCAAGCCAAGAGAGATCAGGGCTTTGCAACATAAAAGCAGGGGAAGAGAGATCGAGTCTTGTCAAGTAAGACAAATTTCCAAGCTGCCATGGAACTGTACCTGCAAATCCAGCCGTGGATAGGTTGAGGTATTTTAAGTTTTTTAAAAGACCCATCTCTGTAGGAATAGGAAAGCCACTAAAATTGTTGAAGCTTATCTCCAAATGCTCCAAATCCATCAAGTTAAACAGCTCCGCAGGGTGCAAGTTACCACTCAAAGTGCAGTTATGCAAGTCCATAGCAACGATGCGGCCTATTCGACTATCACAGGAGAAACCTTCGCAGAGGGAACAACTGAAAGAAACATTCCAAGAAGCCAAATGTCTCGCAACATCATGAAAACCGCTTTTAAAAGCCAAGAGAGATTGCATTTCCTCATTCAAACAATGATCGACTTTGCTAGAAATGCTTCATCTTAGATGTAGGAAACGATTACCCAACAACTGAACAACTGAATAAGAAAATAGAGAAATCCATTTTGCCAAATACCCGTCATCCCTAGTTCTTGGTGCAAGGATCTATATTGTATGCTTGATTTGGCTATCATAATGATTTTGTAGGCGTGTGAGGTCCATTCGTTCTTGCATAAATAGAAAACCACACAAAACTCCTAGTAAATTGGATTAGGATACATTATGGCACCAAATTTGGCAAATATAAACAGAGCTGTCTAACTAGGATGATTTTGATTTTTTTGGGCTGATTTTTAGTTTTAGTTTTAGGTGGAATCAAGTGAATTTAACTCACCAAATTTTGTGATTTTTGTTGTTTGTTAAGCAATTTTAAGTGCAAAAATAAAATTACATGATAAAAAAAAATCAAGCACCCACACTCTGTAAAATCTAGCAATGTTTTTATATGTTTTAAGCAATGTTTTTATATGTTTTAAAAATTCCATAAAAATTCATAACCAAAAATAAGTAAAAACTAACCAGAAATAGGAAAAAATAGTACCCTTAAACAAGTCAAATATGAACTTTGTTGGCAGTGGTTAATTACTCCATCGTCAGTATCAATTACCAGTTGAAACGTCGAAGAGGCAACACTATTCAAGATACCTAAGTGCTGGAAGCCTGAAAAAGAGTCACCATCTAGATTTGTGGCCGCTGCAATACTGAAGAGTTGCAGCACCACCACATCGTTTTGATTTTGCCATGTTGTCAAGGTTTATTTGGAGCGGATCAAATTATTGAAGGGGCGTTCACCGTTCCTGTTGCAGCTCATGAAACTTGTTAAAAGATCAACTGTAACAGAGCTGTGAGTGATTATCAATGGTCACAACCAACTGAAATAATCATTTTAATTGATGTGAGCTATAACAACGAGCTACGACATCATCTCAAGAACATTGTAAGCTATAGCAGCCAAGCTGCATCAATCCCGTAGGTATTGGGTTGATTTTGTGAGTTCTATTATTGAGTTACAGGAAAGCTGTACATTGCTCGGGAAAGATGTATATTGCTCACGAGAGCTGTACATTGCCTGTAAGTGTTATTTTGAGCTGTGCGTAACGTGTTTAGTGCTGCTAAGGAAGGAGCGACACTCCCCTACCTTCCCCTCAATTGGTATAAGAGTTGAGTGTTCCTAATTTATATTTGTTGGTTATATGCTCACTTCATGAATGAGTCGTATGATTGTATGTTGAACTGTTTGTGTTCTGTTTGGAGATCTTGCTATTGAGTCTTACTCCAGCACCCTCTTCCTGCTACGTAGAAAGAGCAGAAGGAATTTTAGTTTGTATGTTCAGCTCAGTATTGGTAAGAGCTCATGTTCTCCCTCAAATAAAGATTGAGTCATCATTTAGTAGCTGAAGGATGAAACCAGTGTCTCTTGTATCATGTGTATGTTGGTTAAAATGTTCTACCTTGGTCGTGGCTTGTGTAAAGAGATGAAAGTGTTGTAGTCTGTGGATAAAGTTGACTCCACGTAGAGGTTGTAAAATTGAAAGGAAGATATTCTTCCTAGTTGAGAGCTCCCATATACTTTAATGGTTGAGCAATTTGAATTCCAATGTTTTGGAAAGTTTTCTTGGTTTGAATTGAAGTCATTATGCGTGAAAGAGGATCAGGAGGACGTATCTAAAAGAAATTTAAATTCTGTGCAAGTATTTAAATTGAAGACAGAGACATGGGGAAAAGAAGAAGGCTTAAAGAGATGAAGAAAAATATTGCTAATGCAAAAGAAGTTGTTTTTTCCATAGAAGAGATATTAGGAGAAGCCACCGAGGAACCTGCTGAAGCAGAGAAAGTTCAATAAAATATAGAGGATGCATGGAGCAACATCTATTATCCATCGCCATATTTCTCAGGTATAATTTATGAATGTTGGTCAGTTAATATGAAAAATTTCTTACATGCTAGAGGTTTATGGAATTTTGTTAAAGATGGAGTTAAGAAACTCTAGGATGAGGCAAAGGATGCATTTTCCTTGTACTACATCCAACAAGCTCTAGATGATAATATATTTTATGTAATTGCTGAAGCAAACAAAGCTAGAGAAGCCTGGGAAAGTTTGAAGAGAAAGTTTGATGTAAGGGGGAGTTATATGGCTGAGTCACAACCTGTTAACATTTCAGCAGACAAATTTGCAGAAGCAGCAAAAGATAGTCAAATTATTTGTAAATCTTGCAATTGTGTTGATATATAAAATGATGAAAAAGATGTCGAAACTAAAAGTGAAAATGAGGTTGTATGTTGTATAATAGCAACAAAACTTGAAGAAGTTGAAATTTCTATTGATAAAGATGTTGATGTAGTTTAAAATATAGATGTCACTGAAGTAAATTACGAAGATGATGGAATGGTTAACATGAAAAATGTTGATGAAGATGATAAATTTCTCAAGTGTGAAGACATCAAAGAAGTATTTGTGCAAGAAGAGTCCTTGAAGGAAACGCCCATGAAGATATTTAAGTCATGTATTGAATCTGATGATTGTGGACATATAGACACAATAAATATAGAAGGCAACACTGAAGATATTGTAGAAGTCAAAGACAAAGACGAACTTGAAATAAACTACAGTAGTTATGTTGTAGAAAATAAAGAGTGTTTCACTCATCGATTTGGTGCTCATAAGGAAGATGATAATGCTTCGTGTGAAAAATACATTCATGAAAATGGTGTATCTAATGATAGAAAAAGTGTTGGTGATATTTTTGAAGAAGAATCTGGAGAGATATTGAATGGTGCAGATAAGGACAGAAAATGAACAAGATTTTTTCTAATGATTTGTTTGTTAGTGATTGTGCAGGTACAAAGAAAGAAAATTATGATGTCTTGGGTTATAAGTCAAATATTGAAGGTGAAGAAACTTCCAGTGTAGTAGTTTGTTCTTTAAATATTCCAATGATGTATGTTGCTGATGATAATGATGAAGAAGGTGCAAATGAAGCAGCCAGTATTTGTGAAATTTCACATGGAGAAGTAATGGTCAATGGTGATCATGATGATATGGTGAAGACTGTAATATCATTGGTATGTGGAGTAACATCAAAAGCTAAGAAAGGTAAAGTGCACTGTGTTGAAGTGCTTGAACCTATTTATGAGTTTTTTGAAAATGTTGATGATTTTAGTTTTGTTGAAGATTGCACAGAAGTTGCAGCAAATGAAATAGATAAAGTACAAGAAAAAAGAATCTATAATGATGCTGAAAATGTTGATGATTCGGTGATTGTAGAAGCAGTGATAGTGATAGAGTTGCATAATGATAACACTCAAAATGTTGTATGTTTTGTTGTAGACGAAGCAACTAAAATAAGGAATGTTGTTATTGATGAACAATTGAAATTTTTGGAAGAATGGCTTGAAAATCCAAGATATGATGATAAAGATGATAGTCTTGTTGTGGAAGCAGAAATGAAAAAGTTGATTACCTTGTTGCAGCAATAGAGGCAGATTTGAATGAAGAGATAGTGACAGCTCTTAGAGAAGAATTAAATGAAAAGAACCAATATGGTTCAAAGTATGATAATTTGTATAATGTTGACAAAATGTTTGAATGTGCAGGTGAGAATCTAATCGAAAACGAAGAAGAATCCATTGAAGATGATATTGGAAATGATGAGTTTGATTTAAAAGAAGAAAATTGCACCAAAGATGAATTGGTTGAAGAATCAGTTGAAAAGATCTTCATGTCATTGTAACGTCCCCAACCCTCTGACCGGCGAAGAGGACGCTACTACACACCAAAATATTTGGGCATCTAGCCCCATGAATATGTACATTCATAATCATTGTTGAAATGCTGAAATAAAATGCTTGAACTAAAACATGCATACAGGATTATGTATCATACACAGGGGAAGTAACATACATTCATACAAGAATTCAACATGTTCATCATGATCATTAACAGTAAATAGGATTGTAGAAGTAAAATAGAGAAGATTACTTATCTTTATAAAGAAATCATTCCACAACCAGCTATGTCGCTGCAACGTTCCACCCAACCATAGGCTAGCACGCTCCTATACCTTTCGGCAATGCTTCCACCCCCGAGCCGGGCACGACTCCCCAAGGAATAAGGAACTAACAGGCTTACACATAGCAAGGAATAACAACACAACAAGGGTACACAATTCATCCAAGCCAACACAGTTGGGTTTATCAGGCGAACAAGAGCTGGGGAAAAGGCTAATGCTAAGCTGGTGAGCTCACTGAAGAGTTGCAGACACCAACACCAGAACTAGCCTGGATTCTAGAACACCCACCCACACCCAACACAAGGAAATCAACCCCTTCTCTACAACGCAATCCCTCAGACCCTGATCTTCCCTCTAGTGCTCTTCAGGGGTTGTGGAGAAGAAATCCAGCTCAATTTGATAGATAGCATTGTTCGTGTGGTTCTCATTCCACCAGGTTTGTCAAGCATCTCAAGCCATCATTCACCAACCCAAAAATAGTCCAGGGACCAATCTGATGAACCCACAGCGATCCAACCTTCAATACTTTCACTGGGAAACTTACACAGATCGAAAAATGATCAAAAGTCACGGCCAACATACACAGTTCAACGCAGATTCACATGAAGAATCATCCCCGATTCCATCAATTTGTGGAAAATCAATCCCAATAATTTCCACTGCGATCCGAATGGTGAACGAAAACAGTACACAGTCCAATGCGTGGAGGAAAAAGTCAGTTCTCTGTGTGGATAGAAGAAACATGAATTACAGATCAGTAATCAGCGCGAGAGAGAGAGGGTGAACCCCCATACAACGGTTGGTAAAACGTTTTATTCCCCCGTCCTGCATGAGGAAGACGAACGGCCAAGATCCGAGGGAGTGGGGAAGAAACGGTTCCCACGTCGTGGAGAGGAGAGCAAGCGTGGCGTGGTAGTGTTCTGCTTGCCAGCCAATCACTGCCTCAGCTAACAAATAGAAAATTAACCAAGGGAGGTGGCGACACATAGACTTTCTCCTCATGACTCAATGTTCCACATCCCCCCCCCTTTTTCTTTATCCTTTGGAATCATGCCCTTTCTCAATTTAGTTGCTGTGAACATAGCTGGTTGAATTGTTTAATTAAAAAGCATGTTTACATGATGCCATAATTAAATATATGCCGCATGTCCCGATATACCATCGGTGACCATTCCTAATAAAAAACACAACATGACCAAATCCATGGTGGGGCCTTGGCCTTGAGCTCTGCACCAATATTATTTACAACATATGTATCCCATTTATTTTAATGCAAGTGGGGATTAAAAATGGGGTATTACATTCCCCTCCCCCTTAAATAGCACTGTCCTCAGTGCTTTACAAAATTTGAACAAAATGCTACACTGGTACTGCCTCAGTGTTCCACAGGATTGAACAAAAATGGATGTACCAATCGCATGGCATCCTCCAGCTCCCACGTAGCCTCTTCAGGTCCGTAATGCTCCCACTGCACCTTTACCTGCCCTATGGCTTGGTTCCGAAGAATTTTGACCTTCCTGTCGAGGATGCGCATTGGCTCGATTTGGAATTCTCCCTCGGGTTCCACCTGAATCACATCCCAATTTATCACATGGTTTGGATCATGTACATATTTCTTAAGCAAAGAAACATGAAAAACATTATGAGCTCTAGTATTAGCAGGCAATGCAAGTTTATATGCAACAAGCCCTATCCTCTCAAGTACTTCAAATGGCCCACAATATCTAGGCGACAACTTGGCACAACTTCCAAGATTCAAGGAACTTTTCTTTGCCCTCACTCTGAGGTAAACATGATCCCCAACACTGAACTCCCTGTTCACCCTATGCTTATCTGCATAGCTTTTCTGTCTGTCCTGTGCTTCTTTCAAATTATGCCTAATCTTTACAACTTCTTGCTCCATCTCCTTGAGCAATTCTGGCCAAAGCAAAATTTTGTTCACCGGGTTATCCCAAGTCACTGGTGTCCTGCACCATCTTCCATACAAAGCTTCATACGAACTCATCCCTAAGGATTCCTGCTATCCATTGTTGTAAGCAAACTCTACCAAGTGTAAGTAATCTTCCCACTTGGTTGGTTTGTCCATCACATACATGCGAAGAATATCTTCAAGCACCTGATTCACTCTCTTTGTCTGACCATCTGTTTGAGGATGGTATGCAGTGTTGAAGTTTAACTTTGTACCCAAATCTGCAAACAACCCCTTCCAAAAGTTGGAAGTAAATTTGACATCTCTATCAGAGACTATTGCCTTAGGCAATCCATGCAATTTAAAAATCTCCTTCATGAAGATATTTGCAATGTCATCAGTCTTGTGCGTAGACTTCACTGGTATAAAATGTGCTGCCTTAGTCAAATTGTCTACCAAAACCATGATAGAATCATGTTGTCTCCAAGTCATTAGCAATCCTGTAATAAAATCCATGGAAATAACTTCCCATTTCCATTCCGGAACTGGAAAAGGCTGCAACAAGCCTGCTGGATGTTGATGCTCAACCTTTACCTGTTGACATTTCATACACTTGGAAATGTACTCAGCCATACCCTTTTTCATTCCCGGCCAAAAGTACTGCTTTCTAGCTATAGCAATTGTCTTCTGACATTCTGGGTGACCGGAATACGGAGCTTGATGGATTTCATCCATAACAACTCTCCTCAAATCTGCTACATCTGGAATATAAATTCTACCTTTATAAGTGAGAAGCCCATCTTCTTCCAATTTATATCCCTCATACCTCTTCTCAAGAATTTGCTGCTGCAATTTGTATTTTACCTGTTCATACAATTCATCTCCAGCAGCATGACTAACAATCTGCTGCCTCAAATATGATTGGCAAATACTAAGAGATGCCACATGCATTTCTTGTACCTTCCTGCTGAGTGCATCATCTACCTTGTTTTCCTTTCCCTTTATGTGCTTGATTTCAAAATCAAACTCACATAAAAATTCTAGCCATCTTGCTTGCCTAGCATTCAGAGTAGCCTGGTCAAATAGATACTTCAGTCCACAGTGATCTGTTCTGAGCTCAAATCATCTGCCCATCAAGTAATGCCTTCACATCTTGAGAGCATGTACTATGGCTGCAAGCTGTAGATCATGAGTGGCATAGTTCTTCTCGTGTTCCTTCACCTTTCTTGACTCATAACAGATCACATGGTTGTCCTGCATAAGGACTCCTCCAAGCCCTTGTCCGCATGCATCGGTACACACCACAAAATATTTCTCTGGATCTGCAACCTTCAATACTGGTGCACTGGTGAGAAGATTCTTCAACTGCTGGAAGCTTTCTTCACACCTCGATGTCCATTCGAACTTCATCCCCTTCTTTTGCAAAGAAGTGATGGCATGTGCAACTTTGGAGAATACCTCAATGAATCTTCTGTAGTATCCTGCAAATCCCATAAAAGATCTTACGTCTGTCACATTTCTTAGAGTAGGCCAATTCATAATGGTTTCAATCTTTTCAGGGTCCACAGATATACCCTCCTCTGAGATAATGTGACCCAAGTACTGAATTCTATCTCTATAGAAGTCACACTTGCTTAGTTTTGCATACAACTGGTGCTCCCTGAGCAATTGTAATGTTAATCTCAAATTCTCTTCATGTTCTTCCCCATTCTTAGAGTAAACAAGAATGTCATCAAGGAAAACAAGAACAAACTTGTCCAAATACTTGCTGAAGACACTATTCATAAGGCACATAAATGTAGCTGGTGCATTTGTGAGCCCAAATGGTACCACTACAAACTCATAATGCCCATACCTTGTCCTGAAGGCTGTCTTATGAATGTCTTCATCCTTGATCCTTACCTGATGGTACCCAGACCTCAAGTCAATCTTGGAAAATACCTTAGTGCTTTTGTCGGAAGACTTAGTGTTTTTGTCTTCCGCAACGACGGACGCTCGAACCGCTATCTTCTTCCGGTGGTAGTCTTTCCTCATCGGCAGGCTAGTGGTTTTGGCTTCCGCAACGGCGGGCGCTCAACCACTTTCTGCTTCCGATTGGCCGATGATCTTCTATACTTGAAAAAAAATTTCGACTTAATTTTCTTGCGACGTTGGCAGTCGGAGGTCTTTCTCGCCGGACGCCTAGTCATTTCTCCATCCGCAACGGCGGATGATCGAAGAGCTATTTTCTTCCGACGGACACTTAGACAAGTTTTCACGATTTTATTCAAAATATTTCCTCCGTTGGGTATGCTTCTGTCTTACTCTTCTGCTGCATCGGAAGTTTCTTCCACTAAGTCCTCTACTTCATCGAAAGTACAAACCACTAAGTGTTCCGATGACTGTTCAAACACTTAGACAATTTCCTTGAAATTTCCCTCCGTCAACAATCGAATCCACTGCTGCATCGGCAGTTTAGTCCTTTCATCAGCCGCAACGGCGGACGGGAAACCGTTAAACTCTTCCGATACATCAGAAGTCTATTCCTCTTTAGTGCTTCGATGCTCCAACTGTTTAGGCGCTTAGATAATTTTTGGAAGTTTGCTGCCAACAAACTCTGATCTCTGCTGGGCAGAATGAAGTCCTGCCTTTGTCACTGCATCCTTTATGGCCCATAGAGGCCCACTATTACAACCTTTTCTCTGATACCACACTGTAACATCCCCGACCCTCCGATCGGCAAAGAGGACGCTACTACACACCAAAACATTTGGGCATCTAGCCCCATGAACATGTACATTCATAATCATTGTTGAAATGCTGAAATAAAATGCTTGAACTAAAACATGCATACAGGATTATGTATCATACACAGCGGAAGTAACATACATTCATACAAGCATTCAACATGTTCATCATGATCATTAACAGTAAATAGGATTGTAGAAGTAAAATAGAGAAGATTACTTATCTTTATAAAGAAATCCTTCCGCAACCAGCTATGTCACTGCAATGTTCCACCCAACCATAGGCTAGCACGCTCCTAGATCTTTCAGCAATGCTGCCACCCCCGAGCCGGGCATGACTCCCCAAGGAATAAGGAACTAACAGGCTTACACATAGCAAGGAATAACAACACAACAAGGGTACACAGTTCATCCAAGCCAACACAGTTGGGTTTATCAGGCGAACATGAGCTGGGGAAAGGGCTAATGCTAAGCTGGTGAGCTCACTGAAGAGCTACAGACACCAACACCAGAACCAACCTAGATTCTAGAACACCCACCCACACCCAACACAAGTAGGTCAGCCCTTTCTTTGCAACGCAGTCCCTCAGACCTTGATCTTCCCTCCAGTGCCCTTTAGGGGTTGTGGAGAAGAAATCCAACTCAATAGATCTATTCGTGTGGTTCTCATTCCACCAGGTTTGTCAAGCATCTCAAGCCATCATTCACCAACCCAAAAATAGTCCAGGGACCAATCCGATGAACCGACAACAATCCAACCTTCAATACTTTCGCTGGGAAACTTACACAGATCGGAAAATGATCAAAAGTCACGGCCAACATACACAGTTCAACGCGAATTCATAGGAAGAATCACCCCCGATTCCATCAATTCGTGGAAAATCAATCCCATTAATTTCCACTGCGATCCGAATGGTGAACAAAAATAGTACACAGTCCAATGCATGGAGGCAAAAGTCAGTTCTCTGTGTGGATGGAAGAAAAATGAATTACATACCGGTAATCAGCACGAGAGAGAGAGGGCGAACCCCCACACAACGGTTGGTAAAACGTTTTATTCCCCCATCCCGCATGAGGAAGACGAATGGCCAAGATCTGAGGGAGTGGGGAAGAAACGGTTCCCACGTCATGGAGAGGAGAGTAAGCATGGCATGGTAGTGGTCTGCTTTCCAACCAATCAATGCCTCAGCTAACAAACGGAAAATTAACCAAGGGAGGTGGCGACACATAGACTTTTTCCTCATGACTCAATGTTCCACATCCTCCCCCTTTTTCCTTATCCTTTGGAATCATGCCCTTTCTCAATTTAGTTGCTGCGAACATAGCTGGTTGAGTTGTTTAATTAAAAAGTGTGTTTACATGATGGCATAATTAAATATATGCCGCATGTCCCGATATACCATCGGCGACCATTCCTAATAAAAAACACAACATGACCAAATCCATGGTGGGGCCTTGGCCTTGAGCTCCGCACCAAGATTATTTACAACATATGTATCCCATTTATTTTAATGCAAGCGGGGATTAAAACCGGGGTATTACAGTCATGGAGTCCAAAATAGATTGGGAATGATTATCAATTAATGTGTCTACAAAATGACATTGAACTAATTACTCTCAGTAAATTCAAAGATAGCTTGTGGGATCTTTGTATGCCCACATTGCAGTATTTATAAGAAAATATTTGGATTGAAGTCCTTGGCATAAAGGACATTGAAAATTTGAATGATGATAAGAAAATTGAAGAACATTTTGCAGTTGAAGTTGAACATAATGGATTTGTGGAATCAAAGAAAACATTGAAGTTAAAGAAGAAAGTGAAGATGAAGAACCAAAAGTATTTTTGGTATAAAGTTTGGCATTCTAAGCCAAGCAATGATGAAACCGGACCTGAGAATGAGGCAATTGAAATTATGATTAATGATTGGTTTGCAAAGGCCCAGAAGATTGAATGCAATGGTCTTGATGCTGAAATATTATACTTTGAGGAGAACAAGTATCGTGGAGTTGCTGAGCAAATGGAGTTCATATTATTAAGATACAAAGTCAAGATGAAGAAATGACTGAAGCAACAAATGAAGCAAGAGCTGAAGAAGATTAGGGTAAAGATAAAGATAAAACAAAAAATAAAGTTTACATATTTCAAAGTTTGGAGTCGAAAGAAACATAAAAAATGCACTAGTATGTTCCAACAAAGAATGTGAACAAATTTTTGAAGTTGTTTTGACACTGATGTAAGCCTTGCTGAGACTTAGACTAGTAGGCATTAAAGTTGAAATGTTGTTTTGTAAAAACTGTAGTTGTTTGTGTTTGATGTATTTTTTGGGTGCAGTAATTAAGGGGGAGAATGTTGATAGTGGTTAATTACTCCACTGTCAATATCAATTGCGAGCTGAAACGCCGAAGAGGAAACACTATTCAAGATACCTAACCGCTGGAAGCGTGAAAATGAATCACCATCCAGAATTGTGGCCACCGCAATCCTGAAGAGTTGCAGTACCGCCACATCGTCTTGATTTTTCCATGCTGTCAAGGTTTCAAAGGGACAACACACCACATTGATTTCTGAATAAGCTGTTACAACCTCTGTCATAGCTCATCAAATATTTATTTGGAGCCGATCAAATTGTTGAAGGGGCATTCACCGTTCCTATTCCAAATCATGAAAGGGTAGAGAAATAATTAAAATATGACAGACATCAAATTTATAAAGCATGAAAAGCCATCTTAATATGCCATCAAACACATCTAATCTTCTTCGGAGGTAGCGCATATTTCAATTCTGTCAGACTATAATAGACAGTAATTTATTTACATAGAATCTCGTTTTTGTATAGCGAAGGGTCAGTTAGTATTTAATGACTGACTTAGCCAAAACCTTATATATACCTATCTTGTGATCATGTTTAATATATGAAGAAGTACGCTGAAAATGCACCACAGAGAGTAATTGAAACAGAGTTGAAACTCTGAAATTTTTCCTGTGTAATTTTGTGTTTACTTTGTTTTTTGAGTTAGATAACTCAGTTTTTATTTTTGATGTTGGTCTGCACTAGCAGTTGAACGAAACATAGTTTATTTAATGTGAATGTTGATTATTAATTCAGTAGAATATTTATGTTGAGTTTATGGACATAGGGGTCATTTGAAACTTGTTAAAATGTCAGTTGTAATAGAGCTATGAGTGACTGTCAGTAGTCACAGCCAGCTGCATTAATCATTTTAATTGATGTGAGCTGTAACAGCCAGCTGCAACATCATCTGAAGGACATTGTAAGCTGTAGTAGTCAAGCTGCAACAATCCCGGAGGTCCTCGGTTGATTTTGTGAGTTTTGTTAGTGAGTTACAGGAAAGCTGTACATTGCTCAGGAAAGTTGTACATTGCTCACAAGAGCTGTACATTGCCCGTAAGTGTTATTTTGAGCTGTGTGTAAAGTGTTTAGTGCTGCTAAGGAAGGGGTGACACTCCCCTGCCTTCCTCTCAAACTCAGGTACCTGTTAGATTTTTTTTTATAACTTTTTGGGTTTTAATATTACCCTTAATGAAAAATTTTGTTTAAAATTTTACCCTTCAACCATGACACCAAATGATGTAAAATTTTCTCTAAAACACTTTTTTTTTTTTATAAAAAAAAGTACATAATAAAATAAGATTTGATTTATGAAGATAGAATATAGCTCTCTATGCTTTTCTTTTTTTTAATTTTGTTCTTCAACAATCACACCAAATGATGTAAAGTTTTTTTTTTATAAAAAAAATACACAATAAAATAAGATTTGATTTATAGCAACAAAATATATATGTGTATGTCTCCCTTTTTTTTCTCTCAATACCTTTATTTAATACTTCATTAAAATTTTGAATATATCACTCAAATTGAACCATAAGAGATATTTTATTTCAATTTCAATGGGACTTTTAGAGAATTAATCAATAGTATTTGAACCTGAAACTATATAATCAGCCAAAATAAATCTCTAAACCTAAACAAATAAAAAAATATAATGCCAAAATATATAGTAGAGTGTAAATGCTCATTGCAATAATGAAAAAAAAAAGAAAAAAGAAAATAATGGAAAAATCATTAAGTTAAATGAGTTTTTATGTATTTAGGAAAAATCAATGCATTTTGCAAATGAAAACATAATTCTAATTTATTAAATGTTTCTAATTTTTAATAAATGTATGGTTTGGAACTTGCAACTTAAAAAGAATAATTTTATAAAGATAAATATATTAATGGTACTAATAATATAAAAAAATAGCAATAATATAATGACTATTTATAAAGTTTATTGTTCAAAATTAAGTTTTAGAAATTTTATTACCCCCTGTTCACAAATATTTGACAGTCAAAATATTCCATAAAATTAATTCCTTTGAAATTCACCGTATCCTGGACATGCCCTTCGTACGGTCCCTGTAGCATTAAAGGCAGTCACACTCCGGCACCAACTTCTGGTCCAGCCATGGGGCCGGCTTGTTGGCTAATCATTATCAAGTGTTTTCTTAGATCTAGATAGATTAAATTAATAATAATTAGTTTGTTATAAATACTTATTGTAGGTTACAGTAACAAACTATATTTTAATTAGTTTCCAAATATTTCACTGTTCTTGAAGTGGTTAACTGAGATTTGATCTTTGACATTGAGGCGGAGAATCTTGAAGGGAAAATGTTACACTGAGTTGAAGTTTTGGTATCTATCTCAATATGGAAATAGAAACTCAGTCAAAACTGGAAGCAATACGGACGATCTTAGCAATATGTATATCACTCACCACAATCAAATCATAAAGGAAGTCAATGAAGAGTGCAAGTAAATAACTCCCCACAATCAAATCACATAAAGGAGGCCAATCAAAACTTGAAATAAATCCAGTCGATCCATGAGTGATGTAGAAATAAATTATAAGTAGATGTTCCAATCTTATTGGTATATGTTCAAATTATTTTGGTGGATATTTTTTTATTATCAATGTTTAGTAAATTATTAACAGATTCACCTAATCATTTCGTTATGTTTATGTTTTTATATAGTTTTCATTTTTTTCATGCTTTTTTTTATAACTAGGAGAATCGGTAAGTGGGTAGTTCTGGTACTTGGGTGACACAGGGTCTGTTCAAGCATGGGGCACGGATAAGTCGGAGTGAGATTTGAAGTTGAGACTTCCTTTATAACATCCCTTCATTTACACGGCACTTGCTAGTTAGTCTACACCCCTGCTGACCATTTTTGTTTTTCATCCTTTGATTGACGTTATTTAAATTTTAAATTATTATTTTAACTACTATTTATTTTTTAAAATTACAATTTGTGTGTGCATGGTTAATTAGGATGATGTTACGAGGATTGGAATTTGATGAGTATAAGTCCGTCATGAAGCATTTTGAAGGTTTTACCCTTCAAAAGCCTTAAAATTTTTAAGAAACTGTCTCAAACTTATTTTTTAAATTGTTCTTAATTTTTATTATTAAATTTGTGGGTGAGTTTGTTTTTAAAAAATGAATTTGCTTTTATTCTATTTGGTTTTTTAATATTGTCCATGGTCTTTTCTTTTTTAGTGTTTTGGTTACCTTTGTGCACTTTTTTTAAAAGATAAGTTAATTTTTAAATTTGAAATTGCAACTTTAAGAGGGAGGTGGTACAATTTTAGAAGAAGAAGTTGGTTTTAAACTATGTTAATGAAAGAATTAATATAGAAACCCACCAAACATCAACAATTTATGACCTACCTAATTTACGCATAAAAAATCTTTTGACTATGGAATTTGCCAAGCATCACCTATGAAATTTCAGATATGTTTGTATTTTTGGTTATGGGATTCATAATTATAGGCACCTACTGAATATAGATACCCATTTTTCTAGATAGATAGATACCCATGCCATAGACAACTACTAATTTTGCTAAGATGTAATTTTCAATTTTTTTATAAATTTAATAATAATCTAAAAACAAATTTTAATCAAACTATTTTATTTTTTCGTAAACATGAATTGTTTTTGTTATTTTATGTTGAGTTAATCTTTATGAATAGACTTGTACACTTCCAAGTTACAATTTATAGGTCTTGTTTTTAAAATATTTTCAAGTATCTATTTACATTTTTTTTAGATAGTAACTTTTTATTATTCCTAAAGTCTTAGTAATTGTTTGAAACAATTGTTTTTACTCACGTGAAAAAAACTTCTAAACAAGTTTGAAGTTGAAAGTAGTTTCTTCTTATCCATTTATAGACAAGGTAAAGTCAATGGCCAAAAGAAAAAGCAGTACCAAATTTTGACCCTCAACCACAAAAACACATTGAGAATTAAATTGAAAAGTAGTTTTTACTAGAAGCATTAGAGGAAATTTAGGGTTTAAAATGGGCCTCATAAGGAAAATAATAAAATAATAGTTATTAATCTTGGAGCAAGAATGAAAAAAACTACTTTTTGTGTTCGGATTTTTGACATATATCTCTGTGTTTTTACTCAAATTCTAAGTGGGAGATCTCGTTCGATGTGAAATTTAATTCCGCATCCAATGAGTACCCACACTGCATACTTTTGACGGACCCCGCTACCCCACACTGCATCATCACATTTTTTCAGGTATTTCTTGTTTTTGGGATAGCGGGGTCCGTCAAAAGTATGCAGTGTGGGTACTCGTTGGATGCGGAATTAAATTCTGCATCCAATGAGCTCTCCCGCTTGAAATTTGAGTAAACACATAGGGAGATATGTCAAAAATATGAACAAAAAAGTAGTTTTCTTTTATGACAAATATGTCAATTCAACCATTATGGTTGACTCATTTGATTGAAATTCTATTGGTTCTTGAATTCCAACCCACAAAATTTATTGTTGGCACGTTTTCTTATAAGGCCAATTTTAAACCCGAAATTTCTTCTAATGATTTACATCATGGATAATACATAGACAACTCCACTTTCATGAAAGATTTGCTTTAGCCTGGTATGTGCAAGTTCATGTGCAAGAATAGTTGAGGAATCCAAAACAATCCATACCTTGGAAAAACAACCTTATCATAAAAATAAGGGGTTTATAGGTATTGTGGGATATAAAAAAGGTTTCTTGTAAAAATAAGGAATATATCATAAAAATAGGGTTTTTTAAATTAGAAATATGTATTGGGAGAGGGTCTCAACAATAGGATTTTTGTAAGTAATTATCATTATCTAGTAAAATTAGGGGTATTCTTTAATATTCCATGAATAGGCGCTATGACATGGCTTCACTGAGTGAAGACCCACTGTAGAGAAAATCATAGTACAATCTCAATTGCAATATGTTTTTTAATGAATCGCCTCTAAAAATGGCATAATATATTTATATAGATTTTTAACTCAAGTCCTTTAAATAAAATGTCACAATTCCAATTACACCATTGATGCAGCATGTTAACCTTGAAAATTTTGATATGATGCATTAAATGTGTCCTAACATTAATATTTGGAAATGATTCTAGGTTCCACCCTTTGTTTGTTTCCTAAGTTTATCACTTAATATACATCAAATGGATAATGCCGACACATGAAACTTTTGAGTTGTTTGTGTTACTCT
>LPNX011095014.1:42504-56750 GCA_001517045.1 Pseudotsuga menziesii | reverse complement strand
GAATGGTCACTCAACACTGGGTTGAGTCTTCACCGTGGTCCCGGACCAGGTGGTCCCATTCTCCGAAGAGAAGGGCTCTCAATGCTGCTCAGAAAATCAACACAAGTCGGTAAGCCGACTTGAACGATCAGCCGACTAATGAGAGATTAGGTTGGCCACATAAGGTCATGTCGGTTGACCGAACCGACAGGTAGTTATTTGTAACTGTTTGTAATTCATATATATTAAGCTGTTGAGCCAGATGAGAACTCGGTTCAGTTCTCTGTATTGTATGGACCCCTTCATTATAATATAATCTGTTATTTCGCTTACTTGTTCTTGTCTCTTGTATCTATTATGTATGTCTGTTCTTAATGTGTATTATTGGTAACCCTATGTGATTTGTGAGATTACAACATTGGTTCCATTGCCGGCAGTACATGTCTAAGATGTATACAAGTAGATGATATCAGAACAAGAGATTAAGGACTGGTGGGAGCGTAAAATATCAAACTACTTGCAAAATTACGCACGAAGAAACAGATTAACGACTGCGCAAGCAACTACCGAGACTCATGAGAAGTTTGTAGAATCGATACCCCAGCTTCTGAAGAAACTTCTGGATGAAAAAGCCGGAAGCGATTAAAGACCAACAGCTACTAGACAAACTAATTCGAGGGGGAAGGACAAACCTGTCGGAGTGCTTTGAAAAGATCATCGACGAATTCTATGAGGAACAAGTTATAAAAGAAAGAACTTCGGTGGAAACTATCCAGAAGAAATTCTACATAGACCTCACCGAGCAATTCTTGTGTTCCTTACCGACCTTGTTGTTCAAGTTCCTGATAGAGAAAGGAGTGGGTCATATCGTTGAACCTCGTCTATTACTATGCAAAACGCCACAAAATACTAACTGGGTGGAGAAACAAAAGAAGTGGGAGAAATTCATTGCCGAAAGGGAGTGGGAATACTTCCTAAGCAAGTGAACAGAACTATCCGGGCTTTTTAAAGCGTCGGGTAGGAAATGGGGGGGTAGTTGGTCGTATGTCGAGGTAAAGTGGAGAGGATTCTAGTCGACTAAAGAGATACCATTCACCAGCAATGAAAAGTCGACTTAGAAAGGAAATCGAAAGGACAGTGTCACATAAAGGTACGACGGATTTTCAGAAAATAGAGAGAGAAGAGGCTGCAAAGAAGGGAAGAAAGAAGAGAAAGAGCTATAGCGCTGCAAAGAGGAATGAGTACTAGAGTGACAGACCAAGAGAGAAAACTGCCAGAGTCAGATCATGACCGACATGAAGAAGGCGTGGAAGAAGAAGTGTCCCCTATGGAAGAAGATTTGTGGATAGAGCAGCAAGAAGCTCTCCAATTAGAAGTTCCCTAGGAAGTAAGACCTCTATCTTCGACGAATTCGAGTACCAGGATACAAACCATTGTCGAAGAGGACCTCAGACTAAGAGCTGGTGACTTTGGTAGTTGGAGCCGACTAGACAACGAGAGAAAAGATGATAATCATCTACTTATCCGTCGACCAAAAGAAGGAAATTGGGTCATGCTTCAAGCGTTACCCTCCAACCGAAGTATCCACTTACTTTACCCGATGCATGAAGGAGCACCCCCCCTGTCAAATACAGTTTTGGAAGATACAGAAAATTTGGAGCTGCAGACAAATAATTGCAGTTGGACATTGACAGGAGAAGTTGACCCCGACCGATTGCTTGTCGGAGAAGAAAGGACAACTAAGACGACCGACGGAAATAAGAGTTCTGTCGACAATAGTTCTGCACAGAAGAATAAACAAAATACCCCACTATCCCCACCACCACCCCCACTATCCCCACAGAAGAGCTAAACCTTAAAAGTCAGGACATCTGGTGCACGAAATGCTCATCTACCGGACATTCGAAAGATAACTGTCAATAGGATATTAGCCGACAGGATGTTCGATTTGTGCAAACAAAATGTTTTGCGATATCTTCCAGGAGCATGGAGAGCACACTACAAAAGATTGCCCCGTCAACATGAAGAATGGAAAAGCATCATGGTGTGCAATCTGTGAAACTAAAAATCATAACACCGCCGACTATCACTTGAATCTAAAGAATAGACAAAATTATCAAGCAGTATATCAGACGAACGCAGTTGCACAGAAAAATGAGCAATGAAGCAATGCACAAAACGACCAAAATAATCAAAGGTACGAAGGTCGTTGGTACGAATGCCGGTTTGACAACCGACGTGGAGGCTACGAAAGTCGAGGTCGATTCTCTGGGAATTGAGACAACCGACCACGTCGGCCCATCCAATGTTTCACATGTTACAAGGAAGGACACTGATATGCAGACTGTCCATACAAGGACAGGGCTAACCTAAAATTCTGTAATAGTTGTGGAGTAGGGGATCACTCATTAGAGGATTGCCCTACTATGCTCGAAAAGATAAATAAAAAGAAAAATGTTAATGTCTTGTCGTGTGTGCAAAAACATGATATTATCAATACATAGAATTTACATATCGTAATCTGACAAGGGACGAAAATTGGGAATGATAACCCCCAAATAAGCAAGATAAAAGAAAAAAAAGTTTATCCTGACCCAGTTAAAGAAAAACAAATATATAAAGATGCAACAAATATATTTAGATAATTTGCTCGACAAGAAGAAGAAGATGATAATCGACAAGACACAATAAAAGAGCTAATACATTTGGTACAAAAAGATAAAACAATATCGCAATTCATCGACTTACTGTATAAAATAAAACACAACAAAAACACCGAAAAACAAACAAAGAATATCTGCAGCTTAAACCAAAAAGATAAAAGTGATGTCGACCCACTTGTCGATCTGGAAATTGACGAATACCATGTCCGACAAGTTGTACTCAATTTCAGATCACAGGTAAATATTATGACTCGAGACACATGGGAACAGTTAGGCAGTCCTCGATTATACGAGTCAGGCATATACCTGAAACTAGCCGACCAAGGCCTAATTGAACCTATTGGAGTCTGGAAAAATGTCGACACAACAATAAAAGGAATATCGACCAAAGTCGACTTCGAAATTATTGACCCTAAGGAAGGATCTAGTTCCTTCCCAACGTCAGTAGGTCGACCTTGGGGGAGAAAAATGAAAGCCTTGATATCCTTGGACAAAGAAAGAATAAAATTAAAGGGGAATGGACAAAAAGTAATAATACCTATCCATCCATCCCAAGGGGAACCTTGGACAGTATCAATTGATGAAGAAGTTGACATCCGACAACTATATCAGGTACAGAACAATGAAGATTACACAGAACCTAATATATATGGTGAACTTTACTTAGGTAACCAAGACTTAGTAGGATACAATTCAGATGCAGAACTATATGATTGGGAGGTTGAAAACTATGAAACAAAAGCAAGAGGATGCTGGACTATTCAAAAAATACAGAAGAAACCAGTCAGACAATGCTTTGTGGTGTCCATCATCCCAAAAATATTTGAGAAGAAAACTAGGGAATATCCTACCTTGAAACCGACAAATATAAATAATACAAAAATACCAAAATATAGAATCATCAGTTATGCATGTAGAGCAAGTATCTAGGAACATTGGTGAACATGGCCGACTACAAAGTTTAGTAGAAACTTTTACAGGACAAGTTGCTAGATGGTGGGATACCCATCAGTCAAGACTGCAGACATGGACAACAACTTTGACTTATTTTGTAGAAAGATTTGGAGGAAAGAAGTTAACCAACCATGCTCAGATACCTATATTTACCCAAGGACAGGATCCAGAAAACCATATAAAGATATGTGCAAAAGAATGAAGAAGACTTGGATATAAAGATGAACGTACATGGCCGCACTTATTTCCATCAACACTCGCTGACTTACCAAACAAATGGTACAAGATGGAAGAAGCTCGGGGTGAAACATTCCTATGGCATGAACTCAAAGAGAATTTTATCAAAGACTTCAACTTTGAACCCCAAAATGAGAATTTGGTTGAAACTGCAAAACAGATCAAAGCATTTGTACAACCGACAGAAAACAAAACCCTAAAAGACAACCGACCGACAATAAACTGTAACAATATACAAACCGGGACAATTCTACAGTCAACAAGAGTACAAATGGAAAATGAAAAATCAGAAGGGAAAAGCTTTAGATGGAAAGCAAACCATGCTGAAACAACAAAACCAATTCGCACAGTGCTTAAAGTCGAGACAACCGACAAGGAAGACATCGACCCAATGACTGCAGTAGACTTTCCTGCTACATTCTCACAGTTTAAAGAAGGGAGTCGACCAATCAATGAGACAAAAGCTCCTGAATGGTTAGACGCTAAAGTGAAAATCAAAGAAGTCGACATATCAAATGATGACCGACCAAAAATAGCAAAAATTGGAGACTACTGGTCTGAGGCACAAACAACAGAGATAACAAACCTACTGAAAGAATTTCAGGATGTATTTTCTAGAGACTATAAGGATCTCAAAGGTCTAGTACATGAAATGGGCGAAATGATGATCGACATTAAACCTGATGTTCGACCTGTCAAGAAAAGACCATGCACGCCCGATGCGACGAGGACGATCCGACGTCGGGTCTCCATTTATAAAACCGCCTTTTTTCATGCATGCGAGGTACGGGAAGGTACGAGGGATCAGACCTTCTGGGTTTACCAGTGGGGAGCTATCGAGTCTCTGTACCTAGCCTGTCAATAGTAGTAAGTCCTGCACCAGGCGGACTTTAATGGGGGATAAGATTATCAATCTTTCGCACGAAGAGAAGGATCTGATGGAGATCAACTGGCTATAAAATCGTAAGGCAGAAGTTTCATAGGGAGCGAAAAGGAAACATCAAACGATGCAGATGAGGGATGGTTATATCATCAAGTTTAAGGGAATGTCTATTTATTCATCTTAAGAAGACGAGAGGATCACTAGAGTCAAGCTCAACTTCTGTGTTAGAATGGCTCGACAATGGCGAGGGCGGCATCGCCAGGGGCAGCGGGAAAGAGTGGAAGGAGGAAATTTACCCCAGGCTTGCCCTTCGGGTAGTGCCCTGCCTGTGGATGAAGGCTCAACTCCTCTGTCGTTTAACTGGGGAGCGCAATATATGGCAGAAACCCCGGCAAGGGTGGAAGCCATTATCGCTGTTAAGGAAGTTGAGCTCATCCGTGAATACAAGACCCATCAAGGGCGGCCTTTAGCTGCCAACCCGTTTTGGACAGTGCACATCCTGCTGGCTTGGGATATTTAGGTGAATCTGTAATTGGCGCATGGCATTCGCGAAGCACTATCCATGATCAGACAAGGGCAGCAGGAGTGTGCAACGGGATTCAAAATGCTGGATTTGATTGCGGGTGATCTATTGGGAAGTCTGGGGAAGCATCCCTCGGCGCCTCCACTCTCACCCAGTGATCCTCAGCCGCAGTAAGGCCCTTGGAAGGATATCGTTTTTGGGTTTGTCTGTGTTTATTTCTGTTGTTTGTGTTCGACCAACGAAATCTAGTTTAAGTATGCTTATACCGACTTTGGTTTTGACAATATATGAATGTAATAGTTTTTGTTGGGAATGGGTAATCAATAGGGAAGCCATCACCAGCCATTTGTCTTTGTGTGGATACTGGTTTGAGAGGCATCAGGCTATCTGTTTTTGTAACAGTTCTGCCATGAATGTTGTTAGTTTGGGAAGGGGTATCCGTTTTTTTAACAGTTTTTCCATGAATGTTGTTAGTTTGGGAAGGGGTCTGGATGACCAAAATCTTAGAGGGATAAGGGGAGTTAGGAATGGGGGTAATGACAGAATGACCTATCTGAAGAAGTTCCCGATCTAGTTTGGCTCTTTCAGCTGTTCGGGACCGAATGTATTTTACTTTTGTACCATACGGTAATATATAGATTCTCTGCTTACTTACAAAAAAAAAAAGTGGTTAAACTTTAATTAAGAGTAGTATTTGGTTTTATGTATGGATTTTTTGATTAGTTGAGTTGGACGTTTTATATAAGAAAACATGCTAACGGCCCAAGATCTAAAGACATTTAAAACAATGAAAGTTTACACCCTTACATATCACTACCAATGGCACTACCTCCTTGGCGCGATCCAGTAGTTGTCCAACACTTTGCTTGATTTCCTGAATCTACTGGTTCACCTGCTTAATCTCTTTTACTATGCCTAGTGTTGTTTCCACCTCCATAGGTCAATTCAAAAATAGAACCTAGCTCTCATGTGCCAAGTTCTTTGTTTTAGCCTTTGCTGCATCAATTCCGTCAGTTACCTGTACAACTTCAACCTGCAATGTTGTCACTTGATTGTCAAGTTGTTGTTGTGCGCGCAACTCTCCCACTTGCCTGACTAATGTTACATTTTTGTCATCGCTACCCTATGCGCTTCCTATGGTAATGTCATCAAAATATCTGTATCTGGCTTACTCTTTGATCACAGCTCTTCATCTAATCTTCCATTTCCCACATCTAGGCCTTAAGAGCGTTAAAATGCATGTCTGAGCATCTCAAGGTCGGTAAGGTCGGGTTTTCATTTTATCAAAAAGCCACAGTAGAAGGCCATTAACTCAAGGAAAAGAAAGTAGGATTGAACAGCGTTGTCTCCTCTCCTATTAGTAGTTCCGTGATTGATCGATTAATTGATTGAATTTGATTTCTGGATGGAATAATTTTTAGGTAGGTTCACTTTTGATCCAATAGGATTTAGACTAGGAGGGGGTGTTAGTAAGCATGCTATAAGTTGATTATGCACGGTGGATAATTACGTATATAACACAAGAATCATTTATCTCGTTGCTATGGCTCCTGCCTCTTTGCTTGTGCAGGGGGGCTTCTTCCGCTTCATTCTCGCTTCTGCTTACTTGCTACTTCGGCCCTTGCTTGCTTTCTGACGTGGTTCTCCCTATCAGGCTGATGGGTTCTTGTCGTTGTTTGTTGTGTTCGTGGGGAAGTCCATCCATGCAACTTCATGCAAAGATTGAAACTATATCAAGTAACTTGTTTTCCTTGATGATTCAACCCACTAAATAGAATAACAGCCATTGATGATTGCCCCCACTGCTAACTGAGAGAGATTTTTCCATCTTCATAAATAAAAATATATCCCATTTGCTGTTTTCCAAATATTTTGAAGACGTCATTTCCAAAATTCATACGTTCTGGAAACCAAAACTGTTGCAGTTTCAAGGGCATAGATTAGGACAATTGATCTAACAGTAAAGGAAAGGGATATGCATTCCACTTAATAATGGATCATTATTAATTTCGTAAGTAGATGATAGAAGACCTAAATCTCCTTAGCAGCCTTGGGTTTTCATGATAGAGGATTGACTCCCTGCAATGGCAGATTGATTGGTTGATTATATTGTCCTGATACGCTAGACAACATTGGACCAGAAAGAAAAGAGAAATATTGTTTACAACTTTACACCATGGCCAAGTAGCCGTGAAAGTGCTTCAGTCTCGCCTATCAAATAATGAGAATGTGGAAAGGATGGATACCAATGTTGAATATTTGCAAATTGATAATGCAACCCTGTAAATGCTTACAGAGCTGCACATAGCTCAGCTATGGAGTGAGTGTGAAAGAAAACAATGGAATAGACAGAAGCACTACAGGCAGATTGAATGCCTTCTCATTATTAGACTCTGTATAAATAGCAAATACAAATTACAATACTATGGGTGAATACCATAGGTCGGAAAACACCATGGGTCACCTAGCCAACTAAGTACAGTTGTGATTACATTTTCCAACACACCCCCTTGATTTGAACTGGTAGTACATCTTCAACACCGTCTATGCCTAAGTGCTCTCTCTGATATAAAAATGCAGATGTTCCCAATGGTTTGGTGAACATGTCAGCCAACTGCTCTTTAGAGCCACAAAACACTAAGGAAATTTGTCCATCATTGACTCACTCGTGAATGAAATGCTAGAGAGTGTCAATGTGTTTGTTTTTTCTATGAAATACATTATGTTTAGACAACTGTATTGCAAAGCTATTATCACAGACAATAGAAGTGGGATCTTTTTCAGTGTGTCCCATATCCTTTAAAAGTCTTCTTATCCAAACTGCATGGCAAGTTGCTATGGTGGCTGCTACTTATTCTGCTTCTGCAGAATACATGCTGACAATGGGTTGTTTCTGAGATGCCCAAGAGATCAAATTTGTACTCGAATGGAAAGCATAACCAGATGTGCTTTTCCTATCATCAAGACTACCTGCAAAGTCACTATCAATGTACCCCGTGAGAGTACTGTCTGGTGTATGAGTGTACCAGAGGCCATATCCAAGTGTGCCTGCAACATATCTTAGAATTCTTTTTCCAACTTTCCAGTGAGAGTCTTTGGGAGACTCCATAATCTGGAAATAAGAATAATAGCATACATCAAATCAGGTCTAGTTGTAGTTAAGTACATTAGAGTGTAGCATTCACTGCTGGTCCATCATCATTCTTGGTTAACTTGGTGCTAAGAGCAATGGGGGTTTCTGTTGGTTTACGTTTATCCATTCTGAATCTCTTCAAAACATTAGTAGCATACTTATGCTGACAGATAAAAATACCTTTATCAGTTGGAGTAACTTCCAGGCCAAGGAAGTACTTCATCAGTCCTAGATCTGTCATTTCAAATTCCTTTTTCATGACTGTCCAAAAATCTTCAAGCATCAAATTACCAGTGTAAATCATGTCATCAACGTAAAGACATACCATCAATATTTTACCTTGCTCTGTTGTGACATACAGAGTGGGCTCATTGCTGCTTCTGTTGAAACCATTATTGATGAGGTAAGAGTCAATCCTACTGTACCAAGCTCATGGAACTTGTTTTAGGCCATACAAGGCCTTTTTCAGCTTATACACTTTATCTTCGTGACCTTTGATAGTATAACCAGGTGGCTGGTCTACATAAACTTCTTCTTCAAGAATAACATTAAGAAAGATAGATTTCACATCCATTTGATACACAGGCCATTGATTTTGTGCTGCAATGGCAAGTACAACTATGATCGTATCCATCCTTGCTACAGGAGCAAAGGTTTCGTCATAATCTACACCATACTTCTGTGCATATCATTTGGCAACCAACCTTGCCTTGTGTTTTTCAAGTTCTCCTTTTTCATTCAGTTTGGTCTTATAGACCCATTTGACCCCAATACTGGCTTTGTCTGCAAGGATGTCAACAAGATCCCAAGTCTGGTTTTTCTCTATTGCATCAATTTCTTCATTCATGGCTTTTACCCACTGTGCATCCTTCACTACTTCATTAAAAGATGTGAGCTGACAAGAGAATAAAGCATACTGAAGTTGCTCATCAAGAACTGGAGTATGTTCATATAACTCTCTCAAGCTTCTGGTTTTCTCATTATGTGGTGGACTGTCTGTTGATTCTTCTTGTTGCTGTACTTCCAATCTTGGAAGTCTGATAGGTAGATCTGGCTGATGTGAACGTTCTTCATGTTGCATGTCTGAAGGATCGCTCCAGCATTTGTCTTCAATGAACTTTACGTCTCTGCTCACCACAAGCTTTTTGGTGACACGGTTATACAGCGTGTATGTCTTGTGTTGTTCACTATAACTAGTGAAAATGCAGCGCTCACTTTTCTTATCCAATTTTCTTCTAAGTTCATCAGGTATCTACGCAATGGCATCAGAAAAGAAAATTTGAAGATGTGCAACACTAGTCTTAGTGCCACTCCATGCTTCTTCAGGAATCTTGTTTTGGACAGTCACCGTGGGTGATCTGTTGAGAAAGTATATTGAGCATCCAACAGCTTCAGTCCAATACTCATCTGATAGCTTCTTGTACGACAACATACTACGGGCCATGTTCATGATGGTTCAGTTCTTCCATTTAGCAACTCCATTCTGTTGTGGAGTGTATCTGGTGGTGAACTGTCTCTGGATGCCATGCTGCTTGCAAAAGTCTGAAAACTCATGTGAATCATATTCACCTCCACCATCTGACCTGAGCATTTTAATGAACTTTCCAGACTACTTCTCAGTGAGAGCTTTGAACTCTTTGAACTTGGAGAAGGTCTCTGATTTGTTCCTGAGGAAATAAATCCATGTTTTCCTGCTAAAATCATCAATAAAGGTCAGAAAATAAAAACTGCCTCATATGGATTGGGTTTGCATGGGTTCACAGAGGTCTGTATGAACTAACTCAAGATGCTCTTTGGCTCGAGATGTGGAAGTGGGGAAACTGTCCCTATGATGTTTACTAGTGATACAATCCTCACAGGTGCTGGATTGTTCATGAATAACAGGTAATCCTTTGACCATTGACTTTTTATGCAGGAGATTGAGACTCTTGAAGGGAAGATGACCGAACCTACAGTGCCATAACCAAGATTCATCTTGACTGGAAACTGTATGAGCTACAGGCTATGGAAGGTTGGCACTCCTAAGACTGAGAGGAAAGATTCTATTCTTGGTCATTTCAACTTTGGCTGTGAGTCTCTTACTGGGAGGTTTATCATAGATAGCATAGTATGTATCATGAAACCTAACATCACATTGATTTTGAAGTAATTGACCTATACTGATCAAATTTACATTCAAATGAGGTACATAAAACACCTCATGAATGAACTTCTTTTCATTTTGCTTAGTAAGTATATGAATAGTACCTTTTCCTTTTGCTGGAACCATAAATTCATCTCCTAGCTTGATATTCGTGACAACGGAGGAATCCAAACCAATGTTGCAAAACTCGGCCTCGGCAAAAACTCGGCGAGGGTCTTGATTACAACTTCTCGGTAACATCGGTGAAAAAATCGGGAAAAATCGGCAAAAGTCGGCAAACATTAAAAAATAGAAAATACATGCATTTTTTTTAGAATTTTAAACATATAAAGCAATAATAACATCAGAAAAACATATTGGAACATAAATATGAAGAAAGCACTGATATATATCATCATCATGTAAAATGGCAAAATAGTAAAAACAAATAGCAAAGAAATAGACAAGAAATAGGCAACAAAATAGTAAAACAAATATGCAAGAAATCTTTCAAACAGTCCATGGAAAAGATAGAAAAACAATGGATAAAATGCACATACCTTCAACACTTGCTCCACAAAAATCCTTGGTTGAGATGCTAAATGGTGTTTGAAAGCCTCCAAAGGTGTTGGTGGTCTCCTCAAGCCCTTCTCCTCCACTTCCAACAAGCTCATTTTCCAAATGAGAAAAAAAAACCACGTTTTCCCTTTACTAGGCCGCGGATTGCCTGCCTTGGCGATTTTTTCCCTCGACCTGCGCTTTTTCCTCAAAAATCGCGATTTTTTCTAAGAAATCGTGCCTCCACGATTTTTTAAAAAATCGCAATTTTTCCTCGGCGAAAAATCGGCCTATGGAAAAACTCGCGATTTTACCGATTTTTGCCGATTTTTCGGCGATTTTTTCAAGCTTGATCCAAACTAGAGAAAAGTGACTTGTTACATGTCATATGATTGCTGCAACCACTATCTAGTAGCCATAGATATGAGCTGCAGTGTTCTTCAGTTGCTTGATAGACAGAAACATCACCTCTGATGAGCCTTCTTCTTCTTTGGAGACATTGGCCCTGCTATTGTTCTGGTTATTGATCACAACCTCCAATAAGATTGGATGATTAGGCCGTCAGCTCTCCAAGTTCCCCTTTTTTTTTAATTGCACAAAATAAATCAGGGAAAGCTCAATGAAGGGAACCTCTGATGTGGTTGAACAACAATATGTGAAGGAGCGAAACCCTATTCGCTCCCCTTTTTTAAAAGTAATAATAGAAGGATCGCAGAAAATGTGACCAAATCTGTTGGGAATTGATGAGCGGTTTTCCTCTTCATGCAAACGTTGCATGGACTTGCGCTGGGTGACTTCGGTCAGGGAGATCTCCACATTTTTTTAACTCTCACAATCCCACTGTCGATGATGGCAGTGTCATCTATGTCGTTCTCCACTAACAAACAACCCTCGCATGCACAGAGTAAAGAGGTTGAAGATCCAGAGCGCAGATCAGATCTAGAAAATAAAAAATCCTCCACGTTTTTTTTAGGGTTAGTGAAAAAACAACCCAGGTTTGTGGCGCTTCCTTCAACCAATCGCTTTCTTCACGTGTTTTCTTTGCAGGAAGATCTGGACAGCACATATCTATTGTAGCTAGAAACCCAAGGCGTCGTGGAGCCAAAGAAACGGTGTTCGATCTGGAATAAACCGTCCTGGAGCTACTGATACGGTCAAAACGTTTTTCTACTGTTAATCACCCTTGAAGTCATGGCATATAGGGTTAGGGCAAAGACAACCAAGAGTTCAAATCTGAAAATAAAAAATATAGACAACTTGCCGTAGCTGGGAAATGCAACTTCGGAGTGCTTTCCACTATGTGAAAAGGCTTACCCAGACAATAGAGGGATTAGGCCCTAAGCTTTGATCTAGAAAATAAAAAAAAATAGACAAATGTGCCCTAGCCCCGGAGGTATGGAACCAACAACTTTGTAGTGCTTTCCACTCTGTGAAAAGGCTTACCCTTGGATCAGGCTGCCAGCTCTAATACCATGTGAAAGAAAACAATGGAATAGACAGAAGCACTACAGGCAGATTGAATGCCTTCTCATTATTAGACTCAGTATAAATAGAAAATACAAATGACAATACTGTGGGTGAATACCATAGGTCAGAAAATACCATGGGTCACCTAGCCAACTAAGTACAGTTGTGATTACATTTTCCAACACTACATTTTCCAACAATGAGGCCTTAAAATGGGGCTCGAAAACAAGGGGATAATCCTCATAGATGACAAATATTTGGATCAGAAAGCCATGTTCAAAAGAGAATCTGTCAAAAGACATCTGGCCCATAGAGCAAAAACCTTGTGACCGCATATTTGATGTATCTACTACAAAATGGTTCAGGCCATTGGCTTGACAGCTGGTTGATGGAGGCTTGCACTACCATGCAATTATTCCTTAGTTCATGCCGAGGAGAGCTTGAGATATGTGAGGGTACTGTTTGTTTCAATGGGAGGAACCCATCGTTTTGTCTATAGTATTGCCTACACCAAGTATGCTTTCCGTTGATGATATAGTATGACTCCTTTGTTACTCCAGTCAGACAATCAAGAGAAAATTGTTGGGAACTATGCAACATCGTTTTTTTTGCTGCTGGGGTGCTTTTGTCTATGGCTCTAGTTCTACACCTTGGTCCACGTTACAAGACATTGTATTTCAATCCTTATGACCCTTTGGCAGAGTTGAAATTCAACCAGTGGGATGAGAATTATTTCTTGGTTTCCTCTCCTAGGGGGCCTTCAGCAGCCCTAGACTGTGTTCGTTTATGGAATTCATTATGACGTTGGTGACCTACTTCAGCAATCAGCTGCAATGTAAAAGAGGTTCTTTGTGTTTCGGATTTTCAGCTTTGTTGCCTCCAGATGTTCTTTCATGAGGGCTTTTTTCGTTAGTCTGACATTTTGTCATTTAGTTTTGTTATTACCTTATGTGGTTTGAACCAGTATATTTCTGGACTTTGCATTGTCACTAAGATATGGACACTTTCATGACCGTCTGCTTTCTTTACTTACTATTAAAACACAACAACACACTTGAAAAGAATGACAAACCTGAATTGATGTTCCAGAGGGTAAGTTCAGTGTAGTCAATCTGCCTTCAGCAGCTGCAATCTCAACTTCTGTCTGCCTAGCGATGTTAAAAAATACTTCCTCCAAAGTTGCAAGACTCAGTTGAATGTCTGAAATCCCTAGCTCTTCTTCTCTATCTTGCAGTTCTGCAAAGAAATCCTGAAATAGATGCCACTCTTCTTGGTCTCTTGTCAATTTCAAAATACCTACTAGACTACTTGATCATTAGCAATACCAGAAGATTGTGATAGTTACTAGAAGTTTTTCAAAGTCTGGAATTGAATGCTTTTGGAAATCAGCGTATACTCTGATCAAACAAAAGTAACTTCAATGGGAAAGCGGAACAGTAAAAGGTAATATGGATCATTTAAAAATGTATACCGTCAGCCGTTCCTCTTTTTCACGAGGAATGATAAATGTTATGTAGGCTTTGTTCTCTTGCTTTGGCTCTACATTCAAACACTGCCAAGTAACATAGAACAATTATTTATTGAATTGGCAAAGATATGGAAGATTTGTTAACCATTGTTTTCGGGAGGAACAGATTACAGAATGTATTTACTTACCTCTCTAAAGAAACGTTTCACTGGCTCACTCTGATTTCCACCGTCTTCTCTTTGCAGGGAATCGCTCACAT
>LPNX011095014.1:18946-42342 GCA_001517045.1 Pseudotsuga menziesii | reverse complement strand
GATTTCAACCGAACTGAAGTACCAATGCATCGTAGCTTCCCTCTGGCCATGATTGCTATTCTATCGCTCAGTATATCAGCTTCTTCCATTGAATGAGTTGTCAAGACAATGGCCCGACCCTTCTTAGCATCCTCAATGATGTCCCATACATATCTTCGTGTAACAGGGTCCATGCCAGTAGTCTGTGCAAATATATATCAATCAATCAAAACAAAAGAATAGATATCTTTGTGGCGTTCCGATTTTGTCAATTCTGTCCTAATTACTGCTCAAAAAACGTTAAAGGTCCTTTTCTTTTTTTCTTTGAACGATATAGTAAGATCTCTCATATCATCAATCAAGAATCAGATGAAGCAAATAATTAGATTCCACAGACTTTACAGGTTATGATGCTCAGAATCATTTTCTTTGCAGTATTACACCATACAAATTTAAATGTCAAATATTAATCAATAATAATAATCAAATTCTCCTTTGAATTGTAATATTCGAGGCAAAAAGAATGAAAACGCACTGATAAAATTAGTTACACAGATAAAAATTTAAATGACAAGAAGACGGCTAATGAGTAGACAAGTGTGTGAGGACAAATGCAGAGAACGCTAGATATTTTGA
Source organism: Pseudotsuga menziesii (assembly GCA_001517045.1). Lineage (NCBI taxonomy): Eukaryota > Viridiplantae > Streptophyta > Pinopsida > Pinales > Pinaceae > Pseudotsuga > Pseudotsuga menziesii. The sequence goes on along the minus strand of LPNX011095014.1, from coordinate 41,727 downwards.
TCTCCATCTAAGATGATCGGAAAGAAAATATATGCGCTCATCTTTCTCAAAGATTGAAAGTCAGGAGGAAAATATGCATGTATAATCTATATTCATTGCCTAATATATAATCTATATTCATTGCCTAATATATATTCTGTCTATGCAACAAAAAAACAATTTTTTTTAAGTTTCTTGTCACCGAATATCATGCTGGAAGGTGTAATAGGTTTGCTTTGTTTTGAAGGTGAAGTGGATTTGTTTAATTGTATTGGTTGATTAGTCGAATTCACTAATTGGCGGCCACTGGTCAATTCCGTGGGAAGCATCATGTCCAAAGACTGCATTGTCCCCTGGGTTTGCAGAACCTAGGTGCCACTCACCCACTGAACTTGGATTGTAATTGCTCCTTATCAAGTTGATTGCTAAGACATCTAAACATACGAGAGGAAACTAGTTATAAGACTGGTAATTTGCAATAGAAGAAATAATTTGTGTACAATTCCTTGCCACTCACCCACTGAACTTGGTTTGCAATTGCTCCTTATCGAGTTGATTACTAAGATATCTAAACATACGAGAGGAAACTAGTTTCTAATAAGACTGGTAATTTGAAATAGAAGAAATAATTTGTGTACAACTCCTTGCCTAGATCAGCAAGCAGGAGAAGTCTAACAAGAAAGCCATAGTTTAGTACAAAGAAACAAATTCTAAGAATTCAATTGATGCTATATAGATGTAAACAGGGTGGAAGGATTGGAAATACCGGTTCATCCAAGAAAACCAGTTTAGGATCTCCTATGAGGGCTATTGCCACACTAAGGCGGCGCTTCATTCCTCCGCTGTAGGTGCCAGCCCTAATATGGGCTGCTTCTGATAGTTTTACTTGTGATAACAAGTTTTCCGCATCCTGCGGGATAATAACCAAACTTACAGCGTTGGAGACACTTTGAAAAGCAATCAATTGCAAGAATATAAAACAGGAAACTTCAATTTTTTTGAGAAAACCAAGGTCATTAAGAACATACAGAATTAATGGCAGCTCTTGGCATGCCTTTGATGTTAGCAAATAGATATAAATGTTCTCGAGCTGATAGAGCATCCCACAGAGTATCAAACTGCAAAAAACATGCAAATTAAAACACATCATATTGCGGTGACGATGCACAAATATATGAAGCTCTATACAAATACATAAGATTTTCAATCATAACTGCGTCCCATTTACTTCAATATCAGTAAAAGAAGACTGTACCTGAGGACAGACTCCCATTACACTTCGAATGTTTGACATTCCACTTGTGCTCTTGATAGAATTCCCATAGATCAATGCTGTAATTAATTAACCAATACATCAACAAGACTCAGATGACTGTTTAAGCAGGGCACTCCAATAAGTGGTACTCAAATGCAAGAATGGGAGAATATGATATTAAACTTCCTAACAACAGACCGAATTCAATGTTCAATACTCTTACTCTTATGATGAGACATTAGAATAGTCATTATGCATCAAATTATTAAGCATTATCAGAGAAAGATAGCAGACCATTCTGACGATAACTTATGACCCAGATCGATGAGATTGTGTTGATTTTTCTGAGCAGCATTGAGAGCCCTTCTCTTAGGAGAATGGGACCACCTGGTCTAAGACCACAGTGAAGACTCAACCTAGTGTTGAGTGACCATTCTGCTGAATGGTAGATATCTAGTCTGGGACCATGATATAGACCTAGCTCTGCCCTAGGTAGACTCAACCTTGTGTTGAGTAGACATCTGGCCTGGGACCACGATGTAGACCAGTCTGGGACTGTTAGACTTAGCTTAATTCTGAGTAGCCATTCTCTTGGAGAATGAAGACACTACAAGCCCTAGATTGGGTCTGGGCATGTGTGTGGCACTTTGACCCTTGATCTATGGGCTTGGTGTGCTTCCCCAAGGATTAGCTACCGTTGGTTAAGTTACCCTAGTACCAGATCTATGTGTCACACAATGTGTGAGATAAAAGCATTAATAACTCTCTTGGTTTATGATGATGTACTTTTGAAATAAAAAAGGACCACAGGGGCACTTGGAAAAAGGCCAAAGTCAAAAGGCAAAATAAATAAAGACTTGTTGACCACAAGTGAAAGTCAAAATAAATAAGGACTTCTTATAAAAGTCAAAGGAAAAAAATAAAATGACTTTTTTGGTAAAAGTGAAAGTGTAATTAGGAAAAGATGAAAAATATTATTATTTTTATCTTTCCTAATCTTGTCCACTTACAGGTGAATGAAGGCTATAAAAGAAGATCAAGTCTTCTCATTATATACACAAGTTTTTCTCTCACAGGTGGAGCTACTATATTTTTGAAGAAGATTTTTTGCCTCAGCCTAGGGCATCCTTCCAGCAAACCCTCAGCTAGGGTTCTATTAGCACTTTGCTTATCTCAGAACTTTCGGGTAGTTCTTCTTATTTTTCGAGAAGCCACCTCTCTCCTCACGGTTGTCTGTTTTCTCTCTCCGAGCAGCGCCCATCCCTCTCTCCCGGGCTGACTGTTTTGTTTTTGGGCAAGCCACTTTAGGGCACTGCCCTATCGGCACCCACGGGCCTGCTATAGGCATACCCATGAGGGTTTGGCCCATGGCCAACCCTCGGGCAACCTAGGGCATACCCTTGCAAGGCTGTCGTGGCCACGGGCTGCTAGATAGCAAGCCCAGGCTGACGGGGCAGTCCATGGGTTGCTAAAAAGCAGGCCCCGAGAGACATAGGGTAGGATGTAAAGCCTCAGCCCAACCTACAGCAACCTGCCCAGCCACCCCAGCAAATCCGGGCAGCAGCAAGATAGACACGGGAAGGACAAAGAAGAAGATCGGGCAGTAGAGAAAGACACGGGCAGGAGAGAGAAAGACACGGGCAGCAGATTCGAGCAACCTGTAGCTTTTTTGGGCAGCAGACAGAAGGGTAAATTTGGGCAGTCTGAGATTTTCTCAGGCAGTCTGATCTTTTGCAGATAGGAGAGAAAAATCTCTGTTTTCTTGAAAAAACCCTAAATTGGAAATTTTGTGTATTTCTAGAAATTGTGGTTGAATTATCGGTCTGAGTTTTTTTTACGGATAATTTGTTACTGTGACAGTGGTAAAACCCAGATTTGGGTTTGAGGAACTTTTTTGAAGAATTTCTTAAGCCATCTCATTTACGAGAAGAGCTATTAATGCTTTTGGGGTTTTTGTCCTTTGAAGGTTTCCCCAGTGAAAAAAATATTGTGTCCATGTGTGCTGATGTGATGAATGTGTTTTTTACTGCACTGCTGATTTGTTTAAGTAGATCTGCAAATTTTTAAAGTTTATGCTAATGCTAAAAATTCAACATGGTATCAGAGCTTAGCATGTGAAAACATAGTAAAAGGACACTGCTGTTGTTTTTCACTAGATCTTGGAATAAGATTTGCAAATCTAACATTGGATTAAGTGACAGAGATGCCTACCGTTGGTTTCAAACCGGAAGAGAAGCTCTATGGTTCAGCAAACTTCAACTCCTGGAAGGCCAGATTGACAGCCATTCTTGATGAGAATGGCTTGGATGACATTGTTTTTAATGTCACAGAAGAGCCAACTACAAATGCTGGTAAGCTTGCCTACAAGAGGAAGCAAGGTAAGGCTAGAAGAGTCATTTATGATTCTATCAGAGAAGAATTGATGCCTAACATCACATCCTTGAAGACTGCTACAGAATGCTATGATACTTTGATAAATCTCTATGAAAAGAAGGCTCCCAGTCAAAAGAGAGTCTTGAAGAAGAGGCTACGAACTTTGAAGCTGAACAAAGATGAAAGTGTTGGTTCCTTCTTCACCAAGATCAAACAAGTAAGAGATCAACTCCTCGCTATTGGTGTTACTGTTGATGATGATGATCTTGTACAAATAGTGGTTGATGGTCTCCCAAGCTCTTGGGAAACCTTCATGGCATCCGTCTGTGGATGAGAAAATCAGCCAACCTTTGACAGACTTTGGCATGATTGCATACAAGAAGAAGCAAGGAACACTGACAAGGTAATCAAGCAGGATAACCTGCACTTCCAGCAAAGACCAAGAAGTTCAAGTAGCCTTTCCCTCAGCAAAAGAAGGGTAAGAAACCTCAGGGTAAGTTTTCTGACATGTCCAAGATTGAATGTTATACTTGTCACAAGTTTGGACATTATGCTAGAGACTGCAGGCAGAACAAGAAGAAACCCAAGAGAAGGTTTCAAACATCTGTTGCAGAAGCAGATGAAGAAGAAGATGAAGAACCAAAGAAGAAGAAGAAAACCAAGGCTAATAAAAATGATGAGCCTAAAAAAGAGTACTATTTGATTTCTGCTCTAACTGGTTCTTTCTCAGCTTGCTCCACTTCTTGGTTGGTGGACAGTGGTGCCTCCAGGCACATGACAAGTAACCATGGTACCCTTACCAGTTACAGAAAGAAGAAGTTCACCACTCAGGTAGAACTTGGAGATGACTCCACTTTCAAGATTGAAGGAGTTGGCTCAACTTCACTTCAACTTGACTCAGGTATGTTTCTTCATATTGATGATATTCTTTATGTTCCTGGTTTAAAGAAGAATCTTTTATATGTTGTTGGTTTAGAAGACAAGGGCCACAGAGTCCTCTTTATGGGAAAAAGACACAGATCTAGACTCAGCAGTTCAGATTGGGGTTCGAGAAGGAGACCTCTACAAGGACTCCAAAGTTTCCACCCATGCTTTGGTACATCACACAGTTGATCCTTGTGAACTTTGGCATAGAAGGTTTGGACACCTTCACTACACAGCTCTCCCAGGATTGCAGAAGATGATCACGGGTATGCCAAAAGTTTCTCCAAAACATGAAGGAATCTGTAAAGGATGTGCTCTAGGTAAGAACACTAAGAAATCCTTTCCCATAATCAAGAATAGATCTAAAGGCATTTTGGATTTGATTCATTCTGACATTTGTGGGCCCATGTCTTCACTCTCCTTGAGTGGGTGTCTATATTATGTCTTGTTTATTGATGACTACTCTCGGAAGTCTTGGATTTACTTCCTCAAGGCCAAGAGTGAAACCTTTGACAGGTTCAAAGAGTTCAAGACACTTATTGAAAATCAGACTAGAAGGCACATACATATCTTGAGATCAGATAACGGAGGTGAGTATGAATCTAATGAGTTTGATGATTTTTGTCGAGAAACAGGAATCAAGAAAGAGCTGACAGTGCCTTACAACCCCCAGCAGAATGGGGTTGCAGAAAGGAAGAATAGAACGATCTGTGAGGTTGCTAAAGCCATGATCACTGATCTAGATCTTCCTTTGTCCTTATGGGCCGAAGCTACCGGAACTGCAGTATACATTCAGAACAGAAGCCCATATCCTATCTTTGGTGAAAAGACTCTTGAAGAAGTATTTACCAAGAAGAAACATGTAGTTAATCACATGAGGATATTCGGTACTCCTGTGTATGTTCATGTGCCAAAAGAAAAGAGGGCTAAGCTAGAACCCTCTGTTAAGAAATGTATCTTTGTTGGGTACAATGATTGCTCGAAGGCTTATCGAGTATACATACCTGGACAGAGGCACATTGAAGTCAGCAGAGATGTAATCTTCCATGAGGAAGCCGTGTTTCGTAAAACACTAGAGCTTTCATCGGAAGATACAGTTGCTCCACTTGAGTTTCCAGATTCAGAAATTCAGAGAGAGGAAGAGCAATTTGTCGATCAAATTCCAAATGTTCTTGAGAACATTGAAAGTCCACTAGAAGAACAACTTGAAGTTCCTCCTTCCAAAAGGAGACCTACTTGGTATTGAGAGACGGTACAAGAAGCCGAGAAGCATAAATCTCCTCCAGGGACTTTCAGAGAAAGCATAAGACCAGAGAAGTACTCCGGTCTTATGAGTCAACTTATCAGTTCAGAACCTTCATCATACGAAGATGCAGCAAGTAAACAGGTATGGGTTGATGCCATGATTGAAGAGCATAAGTCAATCATGAAGAATGATGTTTGGGAAGTTGTTCCTAGACCTGTAGGAAAGTCAGTAGTGACTTTCAGATGGCTTTATAAGATCAAGCATGCTGCAGATGGCAGTGTGGAGAAGTATAAAGCTAGATTCGTAGCACGTGGCTTCACTCAGAAAGAAGGCATTGACTATGACAAGACATTTGCTCCTGTTGCCAGGTACACTACCATCAAAACCATCATTTCACTTGCTGCAGTTTTCGGATGGAAGTCACATCAGATGGATGTAAAGACAACCTTTCTCAATGGTAAGATTGAGGAAGAAGTTTATATTGAACAACCTGAAGGCTTTGTTACTCATGGGAAGAAGACCCATGTATGTAAACTGAAGAAAGCCTTGTATGGGCTAAAACAGGCTCCGAGAGTCTGGTATGCCAGGATGGATGGATTTCTCCATAGTTTGGGGTTTTCCAAAAGTACAGCTGATTCTAACTTATACTTTAAAGTTGTTCATAATCATGTCTTGATACTTGTTCTATATGTAGATGACTTGTTTCTTCGAGGTGATGAACAGTTGATAGACCAGTGTAAGATGGAGCTTACCTCTGAATTTGAGATGAAATACCTCGGATTAATGCATTACTTCCTTGGCTTAGGAGTATGGAAAAATCCAGGTGAGATCTTCCTAACGCAAGGAAAGTATGCAGTAGATATCTTGCAGAGATTTGGGATGCAGGACTCCAAGTCCATGAGCGTACCAATGACTACCAACTTGACAAAGTTGCGGGATTCAGCCTCTAGTTCACAGAGTGTGGACTCTACTCTATACAGACAACTCATTGGTTCCTTGATGTATCTCGTGCATACGAGACCAGACATCTACTACACAGTAAATGCACTGAGTCAGTTCATGTCAGATCCGAAGCATATACACTTGATAGCTACTAAACATATACTCAGGTATGTGCGAGGTACTATTACTTATGGGCTCAGGTATACTTCCAACAGTGGAGTATTGTTATCTGGATATTCAGATTCAAATTGGGCTGGCAGTGCAGTTGACCGGAAAAGTACCTCTGGTTATTGCTTCAGTATGGGATCAGCAATGATCTCTTGGTCCAGCAGGAAGCAGGGTTCCATGGCTCAGAGTATAGCTGAGGCAGAGTATATTGCTGCAAGCGATGCCTACAAGGAAGTAGTTTGGCTTAGAAAGTTGTTATCTGATCTGTTTGAGGGAAAGCTTGACTCAACGATCATCCATTGCGATAATCAAAGTTGCATCAAGCTTTTAGAGAATCCAGTGTTTCATGACAGATTGAAACACATTGAAATGAGGTATCATTTCATCAGAGACCTAGTGCAGAGAGGTGCTCTGAAGTTGTAGTACATTCGTACAGATGAACATATTGCAGATATCTTGACCAAGCCTCTGACAACATCAAAGTTCGTGTACTTTCATGACAAGCTTGGTATGGCAGAGAATGCCTCTCTCGCTAAGAGGGAGTGTTGATTTTTCCCCTTCTCTTAGGAGAATGGGACCATTGGGTTCGAGATCACGGTGAAGACTCAACCTAGTGTTGAGTGACCATTCTGTTGAATGGTAGATATCTGGTCTGGGACCATGATATAGACCCAACTCTGACCTGGGTAGACTCAACCTTGTGTTGAGTAGACATCTGGTCTGGGACCATGATGTAGACCAGTCTGGGACGGGTAGACTCAGCTTAGTTCTGAGTAGCCATTCTCTAGGAGAATGAAGACACTGTAATCCCTAGACTGGGTTTGGGCAGGTGTGTGGCACTTTGACCCTTGATCTATGGGCTTGGTGTGCTTCTCCAAGGATTAGCTACCCTTGGTTAAGTTACCCTAGTACCATATCTAGGTGTCACACAGTGTGTGAGATAAAAGCATTAATAACTCTCTTGGTTTATGATGATGTACTTTTTAAATAAAAAAGGACCACAGGGGCACTTGGAAAAAGGCCAAAGTCAAAAGGCAAAATAAATAAAGAATTGTTGACCATAGGAAAATGACCACAAGTGAAAGTCAAAATAAATAAGGACTTCTTATAAAAGTCAAAGGAAAAAAATAAAATGACCTTTTTGATAAAAGTGAAAGTGAAATTAGGAAAAGATTAAAAATATTATTATTTTTATCTTCCTTAATCTTGTCCACTTACAGGTGAATGAAGGCTATAAAAGAAGATCAAGTCTTCTCATTATATACACAAGTTTTTCTCTCACAGGTGGAGCTGCTATATTTTTGAAGAAATTTTTTTGCCTCAGCCTAGGGCATCCTTCCAACAAACCCTCAGCTAGGGTTTTATCAGCACTTTGCTTATCTCAGAATTTTCGGGCAGCTCTTCTTATTTTTCGGGCAGCCACCTCTCCCTCCTCACGGCTGTCTGTTTTCTCTCTCTGGGCAGCAAAGAAAAATCCGGGCAGCCCCCATCCCTCTCTCCCGGGCTGACTGTTTTGTTTTTGGGCAGGACACTTTAGGGCACTGCCCTATCGGCACCCACGGGCAGCCTGCTACAGGCATACCCGTGAGGGTTTGGCCCACAGCCAACCCTCGGGCAGCCTAGGGCATACCCTTGCAGGGTTGCCATGGCCATGGGCTGCTAAATAGCAGGCCCAGGCTGACGGGGCCGTCCACGAGCTGCTAAAAAGCAGGCCCCGAGAGACATAGGGCAGGCTGTAAAGCCTCGGCCCAACATACAGCAACCTGCCCAGCCACCCCAGCAGATCCGGGCAGCAGCAAGATAGACACGGGCAGGACAGAGAAGAAGATCGGGCAGCAGAGAAAGACACGGGCAGCAGATTCAGGCAGCCTGTAACTTTTTTGGGCAGCAGACAGAAGGGTAAATTCGGGCAGTCTGAGCTTTTCTCAGGCAGTCTGTTTTTTGCAGACAGGAGAGAGAAATCTCTGTTTTCTTGAAAAGCCCTAAATTGGAAATTTTGTGTATTTCTGGAAATTGTGGTTGAATTATCAGTCTGAGTTTTTTTTTACTGATAATTTGTTACTGTGACAGTGGTAAAACCCAGATTTGGGTTTGAGGAACTTTTTTGAAGAATTTCTTAATCCATCTCATTTACGAGATGAGCTATTAATGCTTTTGGGGGTTTTGTCCTTTGAAGGTTTCCTCAGTGAAAAAAATATTGCGTCCATGTGTGCTGATGTGATGAATGTATTTTTTACTGCACTACTGATTTGTTTAAGTAGATCTGTAAATTTTTAAAGTTTATACTAATGCTAAAAATTCAACAGATTGACCATATCCTTCTCAAGCCAAGTGGAAAAGTAAAGTTCACGGAAAAGCATATGGTAAGAGCGAATTACCGTCACCAGCTGTTATTGGAGTAATTCCAGTCAGGCAGTTTATTGTAGTTGTTTTCCCAGCTCCATTGGGTCCAAGGAGACAGAATAGCTGATCTTTCTCAACATTTATCCACAATCCCTAAAATTTGGTCACATCAGAAGGAAGAAGAAAATAACACTAATCAGAATAGGCATAAGTATGTTTTCATCAATCTTGATTTCTATGCTGCTCAGTCATGTAAGGAAGTTGAGAACGAGTCACAAAATATACAATGCCCTTCTTGTGTGCTAATGTACCTTTACAGCATGATGGGGAGCCGTTTTTATGCATTTGCAGCAACCAGGGAATGTCTTGACAAGGCCATGGACTTGGATAGCCACATTTGGATCCATCGTATTCTCAGTTGCTTGCTTTCTGAGTAATGATTCTTCAGTGGCAACATCTTCGTCATCAGGACCACTTTCAGATAATGGTGGAACAGATCCTGTACAGCTACAACAACCACCGCCTGCAGAAATCAAATATCCTTAGTGAAGCACAACGATGGGTGTAATTTGTTCTAGAGACTACAATAACATCAGCGAAAAGGAAACTACGATGAGCTACAACAACTACCGCCTGCAGAAATCAAATATCCTTAATGAAGCACATCGATGGGTGTCATTTTCTCTAGAGACTAATAAAATTAGTGAAAAGGAAACTACGATAGCCAAAATAATTAAATTTCCTGATTACCTTCTACTTGACTGCTAGCTTTTCCAGTCCAATATGATATCTTCAAAAAGTAAAACCAGGATTTTTTAACACCACTCACATCTGGGAGCACATTGTCAAAGTAGATGGCCAGAATGAACCACAGAAAGAATGTTGCAGTAAGCCCTTGGAAAATACCATCCTGTAAACAAGGTGCATCCCTCATGTCTTTAAAAATAGTAAAACAGGAGGGCTAAAACTGTTAACCCTTTCACTAAGCCTCTCAGTTTTCTACCATACAGCTCATAAACTACTAGAATGCTAAGCAAGTTAGTTCAAAAACTAGCTAAATATGAATCGAGCCTTGGAAATACTCAAATATATAATTCATATATCATTTGATTAGCAAAAGAATGGGCAAATGGAGATGATAAAGATGAAAATTGAAATCAGAAGAACAAACCATTTTAATCACACAGCCAGGATCTGCTGAAGGACACTTTGATCTACCAGACCAGCTGATTCCTTCATCTTGATCTGTACCTGTTGCATCTCCCAGCAATTTTAGGCCTTCAGCAAAAAGATTAGGAGGGAATATGGACCAGATGGCACGGGTTTTCTTAAAATGTGTATCTGAATATGGAAATCCAAATGTTGTAACAAGCTGCAAAAACGAAGATACTTATATTACTAGTTTGGATTATATGAGCTGTGCTTTCAAGGGTTGCGCAAATATTAACTTCATAGAGATTTTACAAAAAATAGAAACTATGAACATAAGCAAACGCGACCACAGCCAAAACCAAACCTGAGTTATGAACCCAATTATGTAGACGAAGAATCCAACAGTGGTGGCAGATGACGATTTGCTTATAAAGGCAGACAGCATGAAGGCGAATCCAACCTGTTGCATGATGTATGTCAAGAATCTGTTAATCGTGACTTGTGATTAGAATCCAAAATAATTGTCTCCATGTATACTTCACCTCCTGTCCTTTTATGTCATCTCATCTATCCATATTGTGCTCTGTTTTTACTCAGAGTAGCTTTATCTTAAACATAGAGAGGAACTGAGGTTTAAGAGGTTTAACTAATTTTAGTTTTTTTTATTGTAAGTAAAAATTAGAATTAAACCTATCTCCCTTATACCAAATTGTATAACAGTTCATTACTCTACATATAATTAAATGTTTATTATACATCTAATTAAATGTTTGTTATAAATATTAATCCTTAATGATCACTATGTACATTAATGTATTATGAGATAAATGTTGATGGCCTGGATGTGTATTTGAAAAAAAACAGTGTCTTCACTCTACAGGTTTGAAAATAAGTGGGATGGATCATGTACTCACCATATTGAACTGAAAGAGAAAGAACAGAAGGAACAAAACTGCAAAGCTGTTTTGGAGGAAAAAGTTGAACTGGAACATCATTCCAAAGAGGATCAAGAGAATAGCAGATACAAATGTAAGGATACCTTCCCAGGTTAGCCAAGTCAACCAGTAGGCTGAATTATAAAGCCCCATAATAGACATTGCCTGTCGGATTCCAAAAGACAGTTAGATAACAATACCTATGCCAACTTGCAAATTGCAAAGTTGTTTAATGCAATCAAGGTTCAAACTAAAAGAAGGCATTTACTGTATCAATTCAAGTGCTAAATCAAGAGTGAGTAATCTTCTTGAAATATGTTCTAAATGCATTGGAACATTTTATCAAGAAAAAAATTGATCGACATGAATCATACCTGACGAAGTTTAAGCTCTTTTTCTGTGACTATAGAACCCAGTTGGATGACAAACCCGAACATTGCAGCTGCAAGAAAAAATGTGGGCCCGGCTTGTCCAACAATAGAGAAAGTGTCAATAACTGGATGTGCAAATTCTTTCAGTCCTACAGTCCAGGGAAAGTTGGGATCTGCATCCAATATTGAAAATAGTGTATAATATGTACTTTCAACTCGGCAATACATGCCATACATTAACAAACTCTGACATTGACCAGCTTGTCAGTATAATAGAAGGGGGACAATTTGCGACTGCTGCACAGCCTCTGGGGGTATAGATTCTGACCAACCCATTGTGACACTAACTCCCTTTAGTTCAGTAAATAAACTTGCCTCGCAAAATTAGATTATATATATGAGTATGTTGCTATCAGTAACACAAACCATTCTTTGAGTTGGGATATCCAGGGGAATAGATTTTGAACGACCTATTGTAACACTAACTCCATTTAATTCATTTTTAAATAAAATCTTCCAAAATCATATCATATATGACTGTGGCTATTAATAATTTATTTGGGTTTGGAATATGCAGAAACTAGATTTTGGGTTGAAATAAAACCCTCCAAAATTACATTATATGGCTATCAGTAACTTCTTTGAATTCGGAATATTTCGGAGAATAGATTTTGACCAACCAATTGTAACACTAATCTAATCGAAATCATTGAATAAAACCTTGCAAAATAAAAGTATATCTAACTGTGTGGTTACCATAAACACAAACTTTTTCTTCGAGTTTAGAATCTCAAAAATTTCAATGGATTCACATTAATCAAATGGCATAACTCATATATCTTAACTGGAACATGAGCAATGGGCAATTCATAATCACAGAATGAGTGTAGTGATTAGTTTATATTAAATGCCATGATCACCACATAAATTATAAATTATATATTAGAGCTTGATATCACAGAATGAGTGTAGTGATTAGTCTACATTAAGCGCCATGATCACCACATAAATTATATATTAGAGCTTGATTTGAGATTAAATTGGAAACCTATTTTATAATAAACTCAATTGCATAGAGATGTATTTGGTTTTCAACTTTGATTTTGTTATTACACGGTGTTACACTTATCATAAATTGAAACCTAGAGCTATTATATAAGAAACAAGATTAATTCGCATCAGAGCTGCTTACTCCTTGTCATTAGGGTAATAGAATGATTAAAAGCACTTATTCAAACTATTAGCATAGAATGGTTAAAAGCATGTGTTCAAAACTATTAGTGTATCATCTCTGCACCTATGCATTTATTTTCTATTTTTAGTTGTTGTAGGGTACTACATTAATATCTTGTAAGGTTTGCTGAGATAGAAGATCGTTTCACAACTTATAAATCAATATATTAGTTTCTTCATGACATTGTTGAGAGAGAGTGAAATCTAAATGGAAAAAGAACAGAGAATAGCCACGATATGGATTCATTCTAAATGGGAAAAAACATTGTATTATGGACGTCCTCATTAATTTTGCGTCGATGAAATTTTGTTGTCTCTTTCATGGCGTCAGAATATAGGTGAATACCAAGATAGTCTAATAGCTTTTTTTTGCTTTATAGTATTCTTGATTGCTTTACCCACTAATCAAAGGGTGCCTCGTTTGGAAGGCTTCAACACCCTTTCATGGAAAGCGTGTAGGGGCCGCATTAGGATAAGAAAACAAAAGGTTGTTGCTGATATAGTATCCATTACTATGTCCCTTTTTATATATGTCAAAGTTAACTTACGTTCATTAAAAACACTTATTTTTTCATATGTTAAAGTGTTTTGCATTAATAAATGTTAAAGTGTTTTGCATACATTAAGAAATCTTTTACAAGTTTGTAAGATATTGTTTCTGTAAAAGACTTGTCAAACTAGAGAATCGTTATAACAAGTGGTGAAAGAATTTGTTGGCATGTGATAATAGTTGGGAAAATAATCGTTTCCATCAACAAAGAAATAATGATTTTTAACTTTTGAATTAAGAAATATATAAACTAGAATAACGAAGCATGAAGCATATTTCAAAGTTAAGATTTTTGGAAATAAAAACTTTTAACTTTTGAATTAAGAAATATATAAACTAGAATATTGAAGCATGTTTCAAAGTTAAGATTTTTGGAGAGTAAAAAGAACTTTAGATAAGTACCATGAATTCAAATTGCATCCAAATCATGTTTCATATTAAATCCAAATACTTTCGTTCTTTGCTTTGCCTTAACTTTATCTCATAACTTTTATCCTCGTACTTCTTAAATTTTACTAATATCATTAGTTTTTTATTTCTCAATTTTTTTAATTTTTTAAAAGTATGTCATCACTTCCTCTGTTGAGATTATCAAAGCAATGCCTTTAATAACCAAAAGAAAACCCCACTTGGATTGGATTAATCAAACGAATACAACAAATCAAAAAATATAATTCCATATATTTAATCAAAATAATTGGTTAGTCAAGAGACTTTTCAAACTTTAATAATTTTTGTAGAGATTTTTCCCAAATTTAATGACTTTGAATATAAAATAATACAACCACTTAGTAAAATGAATGTAAATAATGGAGAATTTATTACTTTTAAACAATGAACCAATATTTACAAATATTGTAAATATATTTAGGTCATTTCGAGAAATCTATTTACATTAAGCTTCATAGAACATTAAATATTAAATATAGAGGCTTCATGGAACATTAAATAATAAATTTATTGAAAAAATCATTACTTCTAAACAATGATATAGCGATTTTATTCTTCAAGTGCACGGTCATTTAGATCATAGTTTTGATTTGCTATGGATTTTCTAAGTGACTTGTAAATTCAAAAAAACAGTTAGAAAACCATTTAGTCTATCAATCATAGAAAAATCTTAAAACGATTTGATTTTTGGACAACATAGAAAAAACCCAAATATTAAGCAAATAGTATTGCTTGCAAATTAAGTTGAAGCGCACAGACCAATTCCAGACCTTAATATATATGGTTGTGCAGTTCTTAACCTGATAAAATTCACATCTATACATAAATTTTCAGCATCATAATTATCTTTTCCATGCACTTCATGCTTCATTCAAAGACCCCTGGAGGCCACCACAATGGTCTTCCTAGTGGCACCCAACAATATTGTTGACCTCTTTAGTGACCTTCATTGAAGGAGAGATGATCAATTCATGGCCAGCAATGATGCATTCGCGGCCATTCCAGTACGATAATGAATATTATATATGATAACAGACCCAAATTAAATGGACTTGGAAACAACGAGAGAATGAAGATATCGAGTAACTACTTAATAAAGAAGAGAGCGAACTTTTGGTATGGCCTTGAGATACCCAGAGTTGCTTATGATATATAATGGTGTGCAGGCTATCAGCTCCGGTGAAATGTCCCTGGCGAAAAATAATGGCGTTCATTTTACCTCCCCACATAAGTTGTGAATAGAAATATGAGAAATATATTGACCTGCGGACTCTGATGGGATATTTGTTGAAAGGGAGATCGCTGGCACTCAACTTCCAATGAATGAATCGTTGAATGGGCCTTCTTACGGCTGAAGGTTCCTCACTAGAGTCCTATCAAAAAGGTTGTGAATGCTCTGAGCTCATATCACAGTCATCATAAAACTATTGTTTCAGGGTGCGGAAGAGCAGTTGGAATGACGATAGATGGAGCAGAGGAACGAAAAGGACCGTAGGTATAGTGCATGAGGTAGCCATCACGACAACCTGCAACGTCAATCTAGAACAACAACCATGCAATACAAGTTCCGGTGATTTCAAGCAAGTGTCAAATACCATGGACTACAGTGCAATCTGTAGCAGGTGTCAGAGAACATGGACTGCAACGCAGTGCAGTTAATTGACCAATAATAACCATCCTGATGTAGGCCATTTAGCATGTCTCCATTGGATCTCAAGCAGCTTGAGATTCAACCGGGAGACATGCTTGCTGCTGCCTCATTAAATGGCATACAACAGGCGGGTTATTGGAGTTGTGTTAGAACAATGTCACATATTGAAATGAAAAAGTGTTTTTCCACAATAAAAAGGTGGAATACTTAAACTTTAGGCAATCCCTTAAATTTATTTTAAAAACCATATTTTAAAAATTCATAATTAATGTGGCACAAATGCCAAAACTCAGCCAATTACATTATTTTTTTACAGGGATTAATAATAAGATAAAATTGAAACAAAAGAAAGTTTATTATGTCCCCGCCCGAGGGGATATATATGAATTGCTCAAGGCGATTATTTGAAGTAATTTGTTGCAACTTTAACAAAATCATATAATTTTTCCTATAGTTTGTATTAATTTTTTTGGGGGAATTATTTAACTATTGATTTATCTTGTTTTTTATTGGTTTATATAGGTGACGTAGGCGTGGGACTTTGTGCCCCAAGACCCGGCGGCGGGCTAACGTCAGCAGCATTAAAGGAAAATACACATATTTTAAAATTATTTATTTAAAGAATGACGGGCTTTGTTGTTCTTAATGGAGTTTGGTGATGTTTATATTTCTTTTGGGCCTCTGTAGTTTGGGACGTTCAATATGTAATTTTGACCAGTGTATTTAATGTTGTTGTGCAGATGTTAACCATTTATTTTAACAGTAAATATCAAGACATATTAACAGTTAAGTATATACAGTTGAATTTAAATTAATTATCAATCCAACTATAACCAGAGCAATGGATGCCTGTCATTAAACATAGCAGGTTGTTGGAAACATTAATTTTAATAATAATGACTCAGTGATGGAAGTTTCCGCAAAAAACTAAGTGGCACATCTCCCATAGCCTACACTGTGCAGACTGACTTTACAACTAAGTGGCACATCTCCCATAGCCTACTGCTAAGGATTGCTTCACTGGCAGCTCTTTATAACCTGTCCACATGCCTTGAAAACGTTAATGCCATAGCAAGGGAAGGAGCAATTCATCAAAATCAAAATCATCAAAATCAATGGAGAGATCTCTTGCAATATTAGCCAACCTGGTACTGGTAGAAAGCAGGAGGCTAAGCATGAGCAGTGCCCCAGCGATGCCCAAATGCTTGATCGACGTGTTGAGATCAATCATCAGACAGCACTGCTTCTAAATGTGAGGAGAGGGCTGCCTACATATTGATCGTGTTGGCGCACCGCAGCATGAATCAGAGGCAAGCCATGATGCGAGCCGGAGTCGTTCTTGTGCTATTGGAGGTGGCCTTGTTAGGGAGTCCTCTTGCACAGAAGAGATCACTAAGAATATTGCAATATCTCAGGCAACCAGTCACCGTGGCGAGTATCTCAGGTCCATTGAGTACTGGTAGAATATGGAATAAGTACAATACTGCACTGGCTTTTCCAGAGAACGATAGCAATATTACTCATGAGATGAAAGAGCACAAGAGGGCCGTTAAAAGCATGGTTCAACAAAGCTTGGATCTGAATATGGAGAGGATTATCCGGAGCGCTAACGTGACATGCATATCAGGAGAATCTTCCAAGAGATATAAGTCTTTGGTAAACAGTTCCAGTTCAAAAATCCTTCCCTACTAAGTCTCTCTGTAGATTTATTGAGCCATATATATATGAGTATATATTCGTTCGAGTTTGGCTTTAGGTTATGAATCCATACAGTCCAATTTGTGCTGGAGATATCAATGGGGTTTTTTATCTAATTGATTCTGCTTAGAAAAATTAGCATCAAGTTATACATGCCCGTATTTAGGTCAAGTTCTCTTGCATCCAGAAAAAAAATCAGCCTCTTTAAGTCCTTTGTCTTTTTTAAGTTCCTGGGATTTCGTCCTTTTGGTTCAATGCTTCTGGAGCCGACGTCCTCTGCAGAATTTTGTTGATTCAGTTCAGATCTTGGCACTCCGAAGTTTCGACCAACAAAAATCCATTCTGGTTTTTACTTGCAATAATGGCTGGTCCCAGTAAGTGAGTGTGCTATGTGTAACCCACAAAGAAAGAATTCAAATTGGATTCGCCATCAACATTTCTGAAGGGATTCAACTCAGGATTCATTAAATTTTTTAATATTCTTAAAATAGTATCAAGTTAATACATTTGACTTTATTATCATAGCAATCAAATAGGAATTAGTCCAGCTTGAATCTCAGATTTCAAAGTATTTTACTGCGTATGGTAATAGGTAGTAAAGAATTGCAATGAGTACTGTAGCTGGTTACAAAATGAGTTAGTCATATATAATGGTTATTTATTGAAGAGATCAGAGAAGTGAGATGTTTTATAATATATGTAGAATGAGAATGTGTTTATGTATTGATAAGAATATGTGATGTTATAATAATGGTAAATTTTGATATTTAATAGGTAATATAAAAAATGTAAAAATACTGAAATAAATAATTTTTGAATTGTCTTTTTAAAGTGTAAAGATAGAGCTTTAAATGATGAATACAATATTATTTAGAAATATATATATTAGAGTGAAATTATGTATATAAAGAAGATTTTATTTCTCTGGCTATCTAGGCTGGTTTCAATAGTGGGGGTGACATAAAACTGGAGTTTGATCAACATTGTAAGAAACAGGTTACAATAATTATGTAAGGATTAAATAAATGAAAATATGATTTAAATTTACAATCACTCTAGGATTTTCCATTTACCCCAAACAATCACTCTTTTTTGTTTTGCTTAAAAGGGGCACATTCTCTATTACTGTATATTTTTTCAACATGGAGGCTGCCATATATATGTGTGTTTTAAATTGGGTAATTGTTGAACAAAGGACATGAAATAACCATAGCACTTCCTCTTTTTTAAAATTGAAGTATTAAATCCCTAACAAAACCAAATCAGTTAGTTAAATATCATCAATATTTCATTAGCTCTAACATATTATTTTGCCTTGGGTAACCACTAAGCAATCATTGAAATAAGGTTAAAACCAAACTAAAAATATTCAAAGATTAAATGGAAATAAATAAACTCTAACATATTATTTTGCCTTAGGCAACCACTAAGCAATCATTGAAATAAGGTTAAAACCAAACTAAAAATATTCAAGGATTAAATGGAAATAAATAAACTCACCTTGGTGAGAGTTATGAGCTTCAAAGCAAAGTAATATTGGTGAACTAGTTGCAGTATTTTTGGACATTCAGTGGTGTTTTTTTCTAAAAATTAATTTGTTATTAAACTTTTCTTAGCAATTATTTTTTCAATCTTTTATAACTTTGAATTAAATTAACAAATTTTCATCACAATGAGTCTTTTCTTTATAAAATAATATATTTGATCACAATAAGTTAAATTGAGTAGATGAAAACTTCTTAATTACAAATAACAAGATAAATAAATAAAAGTGATATCATTAGTTATAGAAACTAAAAATTATGTGTGTTGAACAATTCATTAAGATTTTATTTATTAAACAAATCAACAATCATAGAAATAATTTAATTTTTTTTATTTAATTCTTTCACATTTTCTTTTTGGTGGTTTTCATGATAATAAGTTTAATTTTCATATTCACATTAAAAAAAATGAATAAAATTAAACTTAGATTTGTTTGGATAACTACTTTTTTATTAGTTTTAAAATTGACTTTAATGACTTTAAAACAAAATCATGCAAGCTAAATATAGCTTTAAAAGAAAATCATACAAACTAGATGTAAAAAGGCCTTGAAAAAATTCCAAACAAAATAAAATAAAAATTATGTTTTATGACAACAACGACAGAAAAAAATAGATATACTATACTACACTTATAGGTATAGGTATGAAAGGAATTGTCCTAGAAAAACACAAAGACCAGATTAGATAATATATCTCAAACATAAAAGAGCCCACCAATAACATTCCAAAAATGATTTGTATGAAAAGGTTTTAACTATATTAAAAGAATTAAGAATAGGAGTTCACTCAAGAGGGCTTTCGTGGTTTATCACATGAATGGGATGGGTTTTTATAAAAGGAGTGATGGGTTCTTATATTGATTGAATTAGGAATTCACTTTAGAATTCCGTTTATCAAAGGAGTGGGATAGGTTTTATTGGGTTTTTATTGAAAATAAGTATTTAATAAACATAATCAATTTTTTTGAAAAATATTTTACTTGTTATGTTTTTATGTCCCCGCCCGAGGGGATATATATGAATCGCTCAAGACGAGGGGATATATATGAATCGCTCAAGACGATTATTTGAAGTAATTTGTTGCAACTTTAACAAAATCATATAATTTTTCCTATAGTTTGTATTAATTTTTTTTGGGAATTATTTAACTATTGATTTATCTTGCTTTTTATTGGTTTATATAGGTGACGTAGGCATGGGACTTTGTGCCCCAAGACCCGACAGCGGGCTAACGTCGGCAGCATTAACTTAGTTTTTTCGCATAACACACAATTAACAACTTTTCCTTTTTCGCATTGTTCTGTCCAATGCTCTGATTGTTCTGCCATCTCTGTCACCTACTGAGACTTGCTCAGAATTACATGCGCCATCTGCAACCATTACCCATCTTTGCCACCGACTGCCATCTATACCACCATACACTTAGTCGCACACCTGCATGGCCCTGCACTTGCCAATTGCCACCTCCCACCTCCAGGATACATCTCTATAATATAGTAACCATCCTAATCTCTGGATAGGACTTTTGGGACACAGGTGTCTTGTGGTGAAAATCTCTGCGTTTTTGGAATTTTTGACAGGTTGAAGACATAGGGCCATGAGAAGGAATACACCAGGAGCATAAGGTGATGCAGGATGGTATTGCACTAGGGAAAAACCTGTCAGCTAATGACTACCAAATGTTTCAGAGCGTAACTGTACTTCCTGGATATGTTCTGAATGACGCAGGAATCATTCTGGCTTGTGGAGCTACGTTTCTATGGCAGGATGGGAGAGTCACAACTTTTAGATGTTCTTTTTTCTTTAATATGTCAATGGATATCATCATCCATAGATCCCGAGGTGTTCTGTGCCTGCATAATTTTGTGATTCCTTACGAGGAGGACTCTGTATGTTTTTTTATTTTCATCTAATACCAAATTTTCAGGTAGCAAGCAATTATTCAAACAATGCACAGTCTAGCATGAAGCGCCCAAAACGCTAAGCCTAAGTCATATGAAGGAAGCTAGTCCGGTCTCTTGTTAGAATGAGGGATTCTGCAGAAGATGGTAAATGTGATGTCAAGGGGGAAATGAAAGATGGCTGTAGCTCTTTCCGGACTTATATTTAGAAGTGACAAAAACTTATTTCCATAAAGTTAAGTTCACAAGATGGTGTGATATCGTTGAGCTGGAACCTAGGTCGACATGAGAATGATGAATATGTTGAAACCTTCACCCAACACTACCCTAAAGCAATAATATTGGAGCCCGAACAAAGCAATTTTTCAACAAATTGAAGCATGAGGAAGCATCTAGGGATTTAACACTTGTATTTTGGCCGTTGGTTTCAAAGTTTTGAGTGCAGATTCACTTATGCGTGTGTTCCCTTTTAATTTTCACATTGCATCCAGGTCTGTATTTGGTCCCTGTATTTGTACTTTAATGACATTATGCTAGTCTGTACAAGTACATTTATGGATGTAAATGCTCTGTTCCTTCCTGACAAATTTGAGTTAAATGCTTGGTAATGGCTATATTTTGTATACAGGTAGAGAAGAGAATATGCAGACCAATGTCTTTGAGTAGATTTTATATAATTGATCCGAGTTGTTTTGATCTGAATTGTGAACACGACCAATTTCATCTTGTATATATCAGTAAACGTCTGCTATCAGTTGAACTAATGGAGGACTTTCATTGAAATCTATGTTATTCATTTGGGCTGAGGGAGGACTTTCATTATACCTCTGCTATGTATGGAGTAATGCAAAAGCTCCATTCTGTCTTTCATTCACATAGTCTAAACGGAAATTTCACATACCCATTTTATTCAACTGGGCTAACCAGAATTTGAATTATACATTTGAGTTAAAGAACAATTTTGTGATCTAACAGCGCGTCTGCATTAATTTATGGTTTTATTGCCTTTATTTTGAACTTTGCTTGGAGGATGTTGTTGATTTTTTCAGCAAATACCTTCTTGTGAACAGAGAAGCGTTCTCCATTTCTCACCTTGAGCTCATTATTAATGATGCTAGGTAAAGAATTTTTAATGCTCCTTTTTTTTTTCAGAACTATACTTTATACTTCTTAAGTTCTAGCTAATGTTTAAAGCTTTAATGGAAATTATTCGATGCAAGGCTGAGCTCGAGAATAGAAATGAACGATTCGACGTCATAATAGTAGACCTCAGATCCTAGAGGTCCTTGTTATCAATTGTACACAAAATATTTCTCTGAGCTTGTACCAAAACCAAACGTGAGCCACAGAGGAGTGTTCATTACTCAGGTATAACATCATAAAATCGCTCAAATTATTATAGACGGACAGAGTTATGTGGCATACATGACATTTTGAATGACTTGTGGAAGCTCTCTTCTCTACATCGCCAAGATTATTTTTTTCTCCAAAGAATATTGTGAAGTGTTTATATTCATGGGCTGTATAAGAACAAGGTGTTTACCTTCAAATGGCTGCCTCGAGTAATGGAGTTTTAATA
Organism: Pseudotsuga menziesii; assembly: GCA_001517045.1. Taxonomy (NCBI): domain Eukaryota; kingdom Viridiplantae; phylum Streptophyta; class Pinopsida; order Pinales; family Pinaceae; genus Pseudotsuga; species Pseudotsuga menziesii. Next base: position 19,431 of record LPNX011095014.1, on the reverse strand, counting down.
GATCATGATATTAGTATTAAGTATAATTTAGTTTCGATCTCTAGTTTAGCGATCACTCAAGTATAAGATGTACTTGGTAATATCTGTCGAATCAGAGTGTTATATTGGCTCAAATTATAGATATGATATATAGTAATTTCTGCAACATTTCTCGCATAGAACCCATTCATAGTGGACAAACTAATTTTATATATACTTTTAATTAAACAAAGTGTTCTTTATTTAGAGTTTGGCACACTTTTCAAGCTGCAAAGAAGTGAAATCACAAGTGAAGCTAGAAAGAAGTGAAAACACAAGTGTTTTTCTTAAAGTTCAAATTGGTTGGATTACATTACGCTTGAGTCGATCCAAGCCTTAGCGTAGTTGAATTTATATGACACCTTCTAGAAGGAGCGGGTTTTGATCTCAAGACTCTTTACAAAAGGAAACTTGTGTTGACCATTTATTCTATTAAAACTTAAAAATTTAAAAACAAGTTTAAATGT
>LPNX011095014.1:6221-18107 GCA_001517045.1 Pseudotsuga menziesii | reverse complement strand
GATATCTTGAAAAGTAAGAATACTTTTTATAATAGAAATAGTGATTGTATACTGACTAAACTAATATGGTTTAGAAATTAGTTTAGAAATTGATTTATAAAATTTTTTTTAAAAAAAGGAATTTTAAAAAGATATATTTTTATTGAAGGTTTCTTACTTGATAGTGGTTGAGAATTGAGATAGCATTTCCAAATTTCCTTGAAATTGATGCATAATTTTTCATCCCTAATTACAATAGCTATTAACATTTGCGGGGACATTGCCACCTCATGGCTCTTGTTAAATTATTAAACAAGATTTGTTTTAAAATCAAGTTCATATTTCATACATTTATATGCCAATACTATATTGTCTTTTATAACTTTCTTCCATGTTTGCGCTCACACAACTCCAATACTACTTGAATCAAGAATCTCGATACATTTTCAACTAAATTGATGTGGCTTACCATATTTTTTGACTAGGTTGTGGATCTTTTCAGTAGACTAAATGCTCTTTATTTCAATCAACGTGCTTAACTTTCTTATAACTGAATAATAGTTGAAAAACTCTACATCACATGAAAGACCAAGATTTCCAAATAGAACTCCATGGAAGTTGTACAAGTTTATGTATTCAATTCACATGAGCACTTGCACTTGAGCTTCCCCTCTCTCACAACTATCCTCATTGTCATTTGTTTGTTTGTGTTTCTTATTCTTCTTGTAGTTAAAGTTGAAGAAGAAAGTGTTGTCCTAATCATTGCTAATTTTTACTTCACTGGGCCCAAAGGGAATATCTCGCTAGATCTCAGTATTTTTCTACCACTGGATTTATGTGGCTCAATACGGTCTTTATATAGTTTCACCTGCATGTATGCATTCAACACCTTCTTAATGGATCAATCCGATGCTTACAACTTAACTCGTTAACATGGTTGGATAGTTACTAGTATAGATTCATCTTAAACCCGATCTATCAAGCGCCGAGAGAGACCCCTCTGGGTACTTGATAGATCCTAGTTTACTTTTTACCTTTTAACCTTATGTAACATTGTGTTAGGTTACGTGACCACATCTCCCATCTCCCCCATACTGACTTGTAAAGCACCTTACTACTCTCAAACCCTTAAAAATGGAAGGAAAGGAAACATTGTTGGTATGTCTAATTGGATCATTGCTACCATACCCACAATTAATTGGATCTGGTGCCATCTATTGAGCCCCCTCATCTCCTAGATTCATAAGGAAGCATAGGGGACAACAATATCTCAAGCCAAAATGCTTGCTCAAAATATAGAATATATATATAGTTATATGTGTATATATATATGAAACTGCGCCCTTTCACATTTTTTGGGGTGGGGGCGTTCAATCATAAATAACGACAAAGAGAACCCTCAAATAGCAGTCCCATAATTAGAAAAGATAAAGCCTTTGAAGTTAAAAGGAAAAGAGAGCCCTCAAAGAGCAGAGTCCAATAATCAGAGGAGGTAAAACCTTTAAAGTTATAAGGAAAGTGTGCCTTATAACTTCTGAAAGTTGTCTTGGATGTCTGGACAAGTCAAAATTGCATATGTCAAATTGGGAGAGTAGTTCCCTGCCAAAGCCTCTGGGGTGGGGCATAAAGAACCTTTTTTGGTTCAGTTCAGTTCTAAGACTAAAAATCCCATGACGAGGCCTTCTTGGCCAAGGGCTCTAGAAGGACATCCTCCACGCAAAATATCTTAAAAAACTTCCAATTTACACTGGATTCAGTACAACATCAGAGAAGTGCCTAGTGCTTCAAATTTTTGGTTAGGATTTATGAAGGTTTACCCCTGGCTAGGAGTTGGTCTTGCTTGGTAAATTGGGAATGGCCAAATGGCTTACTTAGGAATGGATCCTTTTGTGGGAGGAAAAAATTTCTACTGACTATATCCTACTCTCATCTCTCAACTAGCAGGGATTAGCTACTTCAAACTAGCTCATGTAAAGAATAGGTTAATGGACTCCCCTTCTTATTGGTACTTTGCAGATGAATTGGGATTAACAAATAACGCAGCAAATGAATGGAACAAATTTGTCGATGGTCTAAACCATCTAGGATCAGATTCACTGAGATGGAAAACAAGTTGGTATGGGAAAAGAATAGGTCAAAGGGACATTTCACTGCAAAAATTGCTTGCGATATTATTGCATATGACTCTATGTCCTCTTTCGGGAAATGGTGGCACAAAAAACTGTGGTTTAGGAATTTTCCCTAGAAAAACAAATGTTTTATTTGGTTGTGCCTAGAAAATGGGATTCTTACATGGGATAATCTAATCAAAAGGGGTTTCATAGGCCCTAATATATGCTCCCTTTGTAATGTGAATGCGGAATTTGTAGAATGTGCTTTCTCTGTTACTATTTGGACCAAGGTCACCTCTTTGTTACACACTACACATGCTTGGAAACATGTCATCTTGGAGGCTTCCCTATAGGAGTGGATCTTTCGTTGCCCTCAACACAAGGAACTCCCCTCCTTTGTATTGTTTTATATTTGGAAGACCATGAACTTTGATTTTCGAAGGGACACACGCATAGCCTCATGCTACTATCATCGGGATTCTGAGTTCCTATAAAGAATCCCATAAAATAATGGTTTTGAGGAAGAAGTTGCTTGTCAGTGAACTTGCTTATCCAAATGATAGTTCCATGGGTTTTTTCGAAGGGGATGCAAATTATGGGACTGGATGCGGTGGAATGGTCATCAACAATACTGAGAATAACCAATTATTATGTTGGTTGGGATGTGGTTACAACTCGAACACCTAGGACAAGTTATTATCCTTTTGGTCCCTTCTCAAGTTTGCACAATCCATGCATTTCTCTTTTCAGCATGTTTATGGGGACTCCAATATTGTAGTGTACTAGGAAAACAACACGTATTCCCTCAATGTGGCTATATTGGATCATAGGTGTAGCAAAGTATTTCCTTTGAAGTCCTACTTTATAGGTATCACCTTTTCCCACATCTATAGGACTTACAACCAATTGGCACATCAATTATCAAAGAAAGCAATGGGAGCTCCATAAGGTATAAATGGTCCATGGTGTGTTGCATTAGTGCATGGATGAATATTGTCAATAGCATATGAGGTAATTGTATTGCTTCTTTTTGCTTTGCTTCTTGTGGTGATCTATCTGGCCTTAGATATTGTTGTTAACATATAGGGTAAATTATTATAGTTTGGTTTCATTTACTATGCTCTGCTTGTAAATATCTAGGAGTAGCAAACTATATTTGGATGTACTTATGCTCTCTCAATCTTTATTTGTTGAAATACCAGATTTGATCCCCTTTTGTGCAAGTATTAGTGATGCAGGTTTCCTAGCTTGATGGAGTGGATGATCTCAGTTGAGTCTACCATTCTTCAAGTACTTTCGAGAAAGATATAGTCCCTCCACTTCCCATCGCTGGATTCCATAGATCTGGGCACTCGGCTTGAGCATTTTTCTTCTTTCTTCTTTCCTTTACATTCAAAATTAAAATATCTTTTCTTTTTGGTTACTTTAATCATGCTTAATAAAATTAGTCTTCCTTTTAATGAATATCTAAAAGGTTAGTTTATTTAAGTGCATTGCTAGATCTAGGCTTTAAAGTTTTATTTTAAGTAGATCTAGATTGATTAAGCACATATGCATATTGTTCATCTTTCAGGTACTTAACATATCATCCTTTAATGCTTTATTTGGCACATTTGGTGTGTTTCAGGTGGCTGGTTTTACACTTTTATTGCCATTACAAGAGGAAGTGTTGCCTGAAAACTGAATAATTAGGCCATCTAAGGCCTCCCGAAGCAATTCTCTTCTTCCCTACTTCATTACTAAAACATGTAAGCCTTTGGATCCATATCTCTAAACATGTTGCTTGTAAACATGTAAGTTCCTATAAAGAATCCCATAAAAATTTGGTTTCAAATGAAGAAGTTGCTTGTCAGTGAACCTGCATATCGAAATGATAGTGCCATAGGTTTTTTTGATGGAGATGCAAATTATGGGACTAGATGTGGTGGAATGGTCATCAAGAATACCGAGAATCACGAATTATTATGTTGGTTGGGATGTGGTTACAACTCAAACATCTAGGCTGAGCTATTATCTCTTTGGGCCCTTCTCAAGTTTGCATAGTCCATGCATTTATCTTTTCTACATGTTTATGGGGACTCCAATATTGTAGTGTACTGGAGAAACAACAAGTATTCCCTCAATGTGGCTATACTGGATCACAGGTGTAGTAGAGTATTGTCTTTGAAGTCCTACTTTATAGGTCTCAACTTCTCCCGCATCTATAGGACTTACAACCAATTGGCACATCAGTTATCAAAGAAAGCAATGGGAGCTCCATAAGGTATCATCTTCTTTCATAGCTTTGTGTTTGAAAAGTAACGAACACTAACCCATCCTTGATCTCCCGAAGTAACGAAAGGAGAAAGAGACTCATGACTGTAGTAATTAGTCTCACCATTTTACTATTTAGATTTCATAATTTCAAACTCGAACAAACATTTTACACAAACCTCTGCGTATACTCTACCCATTGCAATCTTTTATGAGCTTTGGGATATCCAGAAACAGGGCTAGTTGCATTCAAATAAGTTTCACATCTAATAAAAATTCACCATTAATAAAATCAATTCCTTGAAAGCATACAAAAATCTAGCGTAAACAAAGTTTGTTATTTGTGAGCAAATTCTTCGGAGAAAGCTAGAACAACTAGAAAGTTACCACGAGGCCCCGCTAGGCTACACCCTCGTTTGGTGTAGTGTTGAACACAACCCTGTGAATCCATCTATCCCATATTTTCTTGAAAAGAGATACTTTTGTCAAAATTTGGACATATTCCCCATACCTCATGGTATATCGGGAATCCCCTTTCCCCCTAAATCATTCATCCATAATAACTAAAACTGACCAAGATACACTTGCACAACATTTCCCTTTACAACATTATTTGACTCCACATCACTGGTCTACAATATTTACTTTCTTCTTAAATTAATTAATATGTTGTGAATGATTTAAATTTTATATGTTGTCGAAATTATCTAAATCTTTGCAAGTGTTGTCTCAGTAGTTCACTTTCAAACTCCTAGATTAGTTCCATGTTTTTCTTCTTATCTTAAAAGCTTTATATTCTTTTTATAGGGATCCCCCCCTTGGTTTCTCTAGGAGTTGGCCTAGACGGAAAAGTTGAGTGTTGAGTGTCAGTATCTCAACTCGAGACTTGCCCCCAAGGACGCACCTAGTGGCTTGAATATTTTTGCCATGCTAACCTCGAGGTGTATGAAAGGCGACAACATTTGTTGCCACTGTTGTCGGGGATAAATCTTTTTATTCTCGAAGTACGACTTTTTGTTTCCTTCTTTTTTGTTATTTCTTTGTTTGATGAATACTCATAATATATATTTATTTTCATCTGACATCTCCATAAACTTTTTTGTTTTTAAATTTACAAAGAAAAACAAAAAATAGTAAATTTCTATGAAAGATTTATGATGCATACTTTTCTTTTCACATGGTGACTCCATTGAAGGGATAAAACCCTTGTATCTCATAAAATTGTTGAGATTGATTGTGTGTAGATGAGCCCACGTAACAGTAAAATTTTAAACCTCATTATTTGGCAGCTCCACTCTTTCAATACCATGTGTTCACCGTGATCATTGATTCTTGATAGGGATGTTAAAAGGATAGAAACTACTGCTCGGATCTCCTATGAATGTCCTCCCATTGATTTATTTTGGGGGCATGATAATGATCACTTAGTTAGATTCCATGTTGTGATTTTCCTTTCATGTACGAGTGAATTCAACATACGTCATAAGGATCGTATGATGCATATGTTTTCTCATTCTCTGCAAGGGGATGCTTCCTATCGGTTTTACGAGTCTTCTTGATAAATATATCACATCCTTTGTAAGTATCTTTGAGATATTTATGAGATAGTGGCATTATGATGGAAGTGATATTGAATTATTCATTTTCCTGGGAAAGAATATCATGTGGAGGATCATGAGCTACCTAGTATCAACATGGTAAACAACCTCAATGTTCAAACATCCATGATGATCCCATTGAGGTTGTGTATGAAGAGCCATTCATTGAATATATTATTGAAGACCCTCCTCATATCACATCAACGGAAAACACTAAAGATTAGGTATTCTTTCATGATTATTATAGTGATCATGATCACATTTAAATCCCATATCTATCTCAAGAAGAAACCATTGCATAAGCTTATAATGAAACTTGTGATGAAATCTGTAATGACAATAATGATAATAGTTTGGAAGGTTTATTGTCTTGTGACCTTTTTTCTAAAGAAGATGATTATGATCAGAAGGAGAGCAAGTATAACCTGGAGCATGATACAAGTGATGAAGATTCCCTTATGTCTGACAAAGATGTTGATGAGGATTCTTGGACATTCATGGAAAATCCAATGTATGACATGTCTAAGGAGGAAAATAATGGACCAGAATACTTTGAAGGTTTTATTGATAATCTCATCTATGAAATTTCTAATGGAGGGAGTATTGAATCTCTTAATGGATTTATTGGAGATCCTATCTATGATGTTTTTAGAGAAGAGAGCATGGATCTTGAGGAAGAACATGCAGTTTGTCCATATGATTAGTCTGAGCCATATATTGGTATCAGTAAAGAAGACATAAAGAATCAGTGTAGTGAAAAGTCAGATGTGATGCAGTCAGTGGAAGATCAATTTTAGTTGTCATCTTCACACGCAGAGGTTCTTTATGATTTGGAGCATATTTGGGCTTATACAACGAGTTATCATTCTATAACCCTTGATGGTCAGTATGATGGTGTAGTTGATCTGCCTCATCATGTTGATTTGTATATTAGTCATATCCAGTCATGGATAGAAGAAGCTTGCGGAAAGGCTTACCAGTGTGGGAAACAGTCCAACAATGCATAACATGCTTATGATCTCTCATCCATCCTTCCCATCTAGAATATGCACGTAGGTTTGCATTCTCTAAATAATGTTTCCTTGCTTTGGTCGATAACCAAAGACAAGGCCAAAAAAAAAAATTATTGATAAAATGCTTAGGTGGCTACATTGGTTTTTTATTACATCTAAATTTCCATATCATGCTTAGAGTAGGAAAATAAGCTTCTTAAGGTGAGCATTTATTTTCTGCATTTCCTTTCTGTACTTAGGAATAAATAACTTTTTATTTGGTCAATTGTTTTCCACATTCTTGAATAATGCAACTTATGGTTCACTTGGTTTTTATATAAAACTTGTGCTTTTGAGGTGTCTTGTTGTCAACTAATTGAGATGTTTTTATAGATTATAGAAACCAGAAATCTTGGTATTCTCGCATGCTCTCCTTTCTTGAAGACTAGATCGAGCACACATCCCTGTAGTTGGAGCCAAATGTTTTCCACCTAAGTTGCACCTAGTTGGATTTCCACTGAGCCGTTGAAGTTGCAAACAAGTTCCTTGTTCATTATCAGTGCTCATAAGTTCAAAAGACCTTTCAGGCCCCTTTTTAAATTTGTGCATGTTCATACCATGTGGGGAAATTGTAATAAGTTGATGTAGCATGATGAATTTTTGTTAAAGGCTTGGCCTACTTAGACTTAGATATCAAAGGGATACTCTAGAGTGTTTTTTCCCTTGTTAATTATCAATTGTTGCACAAACGACTTATAATTTCTGAGTTTTTCACTAAATCTCAAAAGCTGGAGTATTCACCTTGGTGGTTAGGCCTCATGAGGTTATTAAATTCTAGGTGTTTATGTATATTACCATGCCAGTCACTTTTTTGAGTCATATGAACATTGCACTAGGTCCCCCTTAGGTTTTTTATATTTTCCGAGAAAAATAAATTTTCCCGTAAACTTAGGCTATTCTGTAATAGTTTAATTGAGAAATTTATAATTGTAATAAAAGTGTGGCAAGGGGGAAAAAATTTTCATGGGGTCATTTTCTAACTCGGGGCACCATATTTACCCCATAACCCACTTTTCCTAAGTTTTAAGTGATTAATTTATCACTTAGGTGAAAAACCTCCAAAAACCAAAAAAGTGGAAAAATAGAAAAAATGAATAATGGAGAAAAATCACTTTCCTAAAATTATGGAAATTTGTCCCAAACATGTCCCTGTTCAACTGATGGTCAATATCAAAGGAATATATGATCAAATCAACTTGATTTAAGTGATTATCTCATGAGGGTGTTGGAGACATTTACCATCATACACACTCTTTTGGTCAAATTGGCCTAGTTAAACCACTATCCTAAGTTTAATTGACATTAGTGGAGCATTAATTGCTATCATCCAGTCACACCCACGCCTACCTACAGTCAAGGAGGCTAACTTAGCCTTCTCCTACAGTCAAGGAGGCTAACTGGAGCACTCCGGGAGTGATCTGTGTGACATGAATGCACCTAATTGCTAACTGGTAGTTCAACCAGTCAGTTACAGTCAGTTAAGGCGCCTCCAGTCATTAAATATATTATTTTTATGATTATTTTTATGATTATTTATTAATATTTAATGATCTGGAGTTAACAACGCGCCTCCACCAACTTCTGATGGTCAGTTCAGCTTCAGTTAACCTCATCAGGGTTCATTGGAGTCATGCAGCACTAGAACTTGATGGTTGGATTGCTATGACATGTGTTTGATCTCCTTCAGTTGAGACTCAGTCATTTATTGCACTCTGACTTCAGTTAGGGTTTGGTGAGTCAATTAGGGTTTTGGTCAAGTGGTTAGCTGAGTGAGATTGCATGGTTGAGATTCAGTTAAGCTAGACTCACTCACTGAATTCAAATTGTCTCCTTAGGTATTCGAATTCTTCATGGAGTTAAGCCATTGCTCAGCATTGGAATTGTAACCCATTATTGTTTATTAAATATACAGAGAAGAAACCATTTCTGGTTCCGATTATTTCCAATTCATGAGTATTTGTTAATTATTCTTTGATGATTTTGATTCCTAGTTCCTAGATCATGTGCAAGAATTAATATGGTATCAGAGCATGCGGCGGGACGAAGAACAATCTCTCAAGAACAAGCCTTTTGACAGATTTCTCCATGAGAAGTGAGCAATAGCTCAAAATTCCAGCACTGCACTAGAAGCCAAGGCTTACCACTCAATATCCCAAGTAAATAACTTGTTGATCAAGCTTGCTTGATTGACTATGCTGGGTGTGATGAAAGCCTAGAATGTGGAGGCTGTCCGACCTTATTTTTCCCTTTCTGTTTTGATTTTTAGGTTTCTACAGGTGAAGCATTCACTACAACATATCCAGATGGCCTCCTCGGTACCTCTGTTGACTCCATACAATTTCCACACATGGAAAAGCAAAATGGAGATTCAGCTGTATTCCAAAGGACTCTTTAGAATCGCCATGGACACTGAAGTTGAGCCTGGATCCGCCATAGAAAAATCAAGATTCTTGAACAAGAAGGATGAAGCCTTCGGTTTCTTGTGCCTCTTTATTTTCGATGACCTTCTCTTCCATCTTACGGATCTGAAGACACCGAAACAAATATGGGACAAATTGGAATCTCTATATGGAAAGCATGATGACTTGAGAGTTTACCAACTCGAAAATGAACTCATGTCTCTCCAACCTTCCAATTTTGAGACTCTGAATGATTTCTTTACAAAGTTCAAGCATACTGTTTTTCTCTTGAAGCAATGCAAAGTGGAGAAGGAAGATGATCAACTCATCCTAGCCATCCTCTCCAAAATCGGGCCTGATTATTCAGTTTTTGTTTCTACATTCCGTGCAGGGAAGCTCACAATTCCCAGATGGAAGATGCCTACACTCAATGCCTTCATTGAGTCCCTAACTAGTGAACATGACAAGCTTGTCCATATGGGGATCATCTGATCTTCCCATGATCAAGCCCTCCATGTCTCGAGGCCCAAAGATGTGAAGGGTAAAGGAAAGCAGCAGAAAAATCAGAAAACTAAATTTGATGCTCCAAAGCCTAGAGTTGAAAATCAACAGCATGATGAATCTTCCAGCTCAAGGAAGAACAAAGGAAAAGGGCACAATGGGAAAGAAAAAGTCAGGTGTTCTTACTGCGGGAAGGGTTTTCACCTTGAACATGCCTGCATGAAGAAAAATCTTGATGAAGCAACCTCTCTCCTTGAGAGAAATCACATCAATCTTCCGGAGAGCTTTCGGAGGAGAGATCACCAAGATCGAGAACCACAGCATGAGAAAGGTCATGCCCTCATGGCAAGCACTTCGAAGTCCAAATCACTGCTGATTGACAGTGGAGCTTTGAATCACATGATGGCTGAAAAAGACTCCTTTTCATCCTTGGAGACCAGCAAATCCATCCCCATCTACTTGGGAGATGACTCCACCATCATTACCAAAGGACAAGGTACTGTAGATCTAGAAAATGGTTTTTTTTGTAATGTTTTGTATGTACCATCTCTAGTAGCAAATCTCCTTAGTGTCTATCAAATGACACATACAGGAATGCCTAAGAGAGTCTCTTTCAGCCCAAATTATGTTGAGATAACAGAAATTGCATCCGGGAAACTCATTGCAAAAGGCCATGCAAATCATCATGCAAAAGCCTATGAGTTCTCTCACTTTGTTGCAGATGCAAAGCCCACCGCTTTGCTAACTCATGGAAATGAGGTTAGTAGGCTATGGCAGAAAGGTTTGGCCATCTTAATTTCAAATATTTGCAGCAATTACAGAAAAACTCCATGGTTGAAGGCCTTTCGATCATCAAGGCAACCACGGGAGTCTGCAAGGGCTGTGTGATTGGAAAACACCCTGAGCACAAGTTCGATCGGGGGAAGGCAAACCGAGCTACAAGCATATTGGGGCTGATACATTCTGATATCAGTGTTCCAATGCCTGTCACATCCATGAATGGATCAAGGTACCTCCTTACCATTATTGATGATTTTTCAAGGTATACATGGGTTTTCTTTCTCAAAAAGAAATCAGAAGTATGTGAAAATTTTTATGAATTGAAGGCCTTGATCGAAAATGCCTCTAGGCTTAAGATCAAGATCTTGAGATCTGATAATGGAGGGGAGTATGTCAGTAATGAGTTGCTGTACATATTCTCCCAAGTGGTATTCAGGTCCAACATTCAATTCCCTACACTCCCCAGCAGAATGGAGTAGCGGAAAGGAAGAACCAGTCTCTCAAAGAGATGAACACCTGTATGTTGGAGTCAAAGAAGCTTGCTGCAAATTTGTGGGTTGAAGCCATGCATGCTGCAGCATACATTTAGAACAGGGTGCCACATTCATCAGTGAAAGGAAAGACTCCTTTTGAAGCATACTTTGGACACAAGCCAAATGTGTCGAACCTACGGTTGTTTGGGTCCACTGCATGGGCCCGGATTCCACTTGATAAAAGAAGGGCTTTGCAACCGCAGAGCATAGAATGTCTGTTTATTGGATATCTTGATAAATCTAAAGGATTCAAGCTGCTGGATATCAAGACCAAACATATCATCATCGAGAGAAGTGTCAAGTTCTATGAGCCTCTTCAGGAGGTGGAACTAGTGAAGGAGAAAAATGCTGAAATTCCTTCCTATTCCACTGAATATTTGGATGATGAAATTGGGGGTGATGACCCTGATTTGAATCCTCTGATTTCTGATATCAGTGTGCAGCAATCATCAGATACTGAATCAGAACCTGAATTTTGAAATCATCTTCCTACATGGTCCCAAAAGACACTCTCCTCCGCAGGAGACAACATTGGAAATCTAGATGATCCAAGGAGAACCCGGTCTGATTTCCAAAGAGCAGGTATTGCACTCTCTTGTTCTGATAATTTGCTGTCCAAAACTTGCTATTTGATGATTAGTTCAGATCCAAAATCCTACTACCATGCTCGGAATGATTCG
>LPNX011094992.1:0-16503 GCA_001517045.1 Pseudotsuga menziesii | reverse complement strand
GCATAGAGAAATATAAAGCAAGATTCATGGCTCTTGGTTTCTCCCAGAAATAAGGAATAGATTATGAAGAAACTTTTACACCTGTAGCAAGATACACTTCCATCAGATCATTACTTGCTCTAGCTGCAGTGATGAAATGGAAGATACACCAGATGGATGTTAAGACGGCATTCTTGAATCATGTAGTAGAAGAGAAAGTGTATGTGGAGCAGCCACTCGCTTTTGAGACACATGATAGGGATTCTCATGTGTGTAGATTGAAGAAATCCCTATACAGTTTGAAACAGGAAGCCAGGAAATGGTATGGAAGAATTGATGGCTTCCTATCTAGTTTGGGCTTCACCAAGAGTAAAGCCAACTCCAAACTTTACTACAAGTTTGAATATGGAAATATAGTGATACTCCTACTATATGTGGATGATCTGTTTGTAACATGTATGGATGGGTTGATTGCTGATACGAAGAGGAAAATTGCTGCTGAGTTTGAAATGAAAGACTTGGGTATGATGCACTTTTTATTAAGCATGGAGGTGTGGTGAAATGTGGATGGAATCTTCCTTGGAAAAGGGAAGTATACAGTAGAGATTCTGAAGAGATTCAGGGTGATGGAACGTAAGACTATAACCACACCTATGGCATTGAACCTAAAGCTATTGAGTGATGCTTCATTAGAAGCGGTTGATGCTATGATGTATCATTAGATGATTGGGTCCTTGATGTGCCTAACGAACACGAGACTATATTTTTTCTTTGCTGTGAACACCTTGAACCAGTTCCTGACATATCTGAGACATGTTCACTTGATTGCTGCAAAGCATATTCTGAGGTACTTTAAGGGTACAGTTGATTATGGGTTCAAGTATGAGGAAAATCAGAAGAGTAACCTCGAGGGTTATGTTGATTCAGATTGGGTAGGCAATACCATTGATAGGAAGAGCACTTCAAGATGTTGCTTCAGTATGGGATTAGGTATGATCTCTTGGTTTAGTAGGAAGCAGTCCTATGTGGCACTGAGTACAGCTGAAGAAAAATATGTTGCAGCATGTTTAGCTAGTTGGATGGAAGTGTGAATGAGAAAGGTATTGTTTGATTTATTTGATCTCCAGTTGGATAATACTTCGATATATTGCAACAAATAGAGTTGTACGAATTTTTCAGAGAACCCAGTGTTCCATGACAAGTCAAAGCATATCGAGATCAAGTATCACTATATCAGGGATATGGTGCAGAGAGGAGCAGTGAAGCTCCAGTATGTTGCGACAGACGAACAAATAGTTGATGTGTTGATGAAGCCATTGGCTAGAGTGAAGTTTGAGTATGTCAAGGAGAAGCTTGGTGTTCTCTAGATTGAGGTTCCCTCCAAGGGGAAATGATGAGACGTAGAGCCATTTAGACATGGTGAGAGGATTAGGTTCCTTCCATGGTTAGATGTAAGGGCTAAGCCATTCTGTCATGGTGAGAGGATTTGGTTCCTTCCATGTCAAATGTCATTGCTGAGCCATTCTGATGTGACTATAGGATTGGTTCCTACATGATCAGATGTAAGGGTTGAATGCCATTCTTGGAATGGAGGCACCTGGTCAGTTACTAGGAATACTCAGTATGGGATTGAGGTCCATTCTAATGTGACTATAGGATTGGTTCCTACATGATCAGATGTAAGGGTTGAATGCCATTCTTGGAATGGAGGCACCTGGTCAGTTACTAGGAATACTCAGTATGGGATTGAGGTCCATTCTAATATGACGATAGGATGTATTCTTACATGATCATATGTGAGTGCATGTCCATTCTGATGTGATTGAAGGATGTGTTCTCACTTGATCAGGTATAAGGGCTAATGCCATTCTCTGGGAGAATGGAGGCACCTGGTAAGTTACCAGGAACCCTCAGTCTGGGACTAAGAGCCATTTTGATGCAATGTGTTTACACATGGTCTAATGTAAGTGCAGATCCTTTATGACAAGATGAGGTCAGATATAAGTGTTGAGCCATTTTCGTGTGATGTCATTAGAGGAAATTTCAACTCAAAATGGGGCTTTTAACTTTGATTCAAATTCCATGTCATCATGTGTTAGCTAATGAAATTGATTTAAATTTGAAATACCATATAGGTCTTAAACACTTTTTTAATATAAATTTGGGAATAGGTATCATAAGAAAAACTACTTTTTTTGTTTGTATTTTCAACATATCTCCTCGTGTTTTTACTCAAATTTTGATTGGGAGAGCTCGTTGGATGCAAAAATAAATTCTGCATCCAACGATTACCCACTCTGCATACTTTTGGTAGACCCTATTAACCCAAAAACAAGAAATACCTGAAAAAATGTGATGATGATGTAATCATCACGTTTTCTTAGGTATTTCTTGTTTTGGCGGTAGAGGGGTCTATCAAAAGTATGCCTAGTGGGTACTCGTTGGATGTGGAATTTAAGTCCACGTCCAACTAGCTCTCCCGAACGAAATTTGAGGAAAAACACGAGGAGATATGTAAAAAATACAAACAAAAAGTAGTTTTTTTCTTTTATTCTTCCAAAATTAATAAATATCCTTTTATTATTTTTACTATTATTTTATTAATTCTGTTTAGGAGGCCCATTTTGAGTTGAAATTTCCTCTAATGGTTTACACATGGTCAGATGTGAGTGTTGTTCCTTTCTGACAAGATGAGGTCCGATTTAAGAGCTTGGTGGGCCATTCTGAATTAGGGTCAGATATAAGTGCTAAAGACCAACATGAAGGGTAGGCATACAACTAGCATGAAAAAGGGATGGCTCTGTAGAACTTCCTATGATGAGAAGAATCAAGAGATAGTACCATTCTGAGATAGCACCAATGATGATGATCTAGAGATGATGATGATCCAGAATTGATGATGGTCCATATTTGATGATGATACAGTGATGATGATCCAACAGTCATGATGATCCAGATCCCGTGATGAAGAAGACTTGAAGAAGAAGATGACTTAGAAGAATACTTGAAGACGAAGGTGACTTAAAGATGAAGAATACTTGAAGACGAAGAAGACTTAAAGATGAATAAAAAATGAAGATTAAGACAACTTGAAGATGAAGATGACGAGATGATCCAGTCAATACAGAAAAGAAGACCAATGTTGAAAATTGTGTCGAAATAATACCTTCCTAGTTAAGAGGGGGTGTTGATGTATTTGTAAATTTGGAATGTATTCACTTGTATATCTTATGTCTTGTACCTCGATGTTTATTTCGGGATGTGTCTATAATGTACTTGAGTAAGTTCATGCCTTGATGTTCCAATTGAGAAGTTATATAATATAAAAAATTCATGTCAAGTCATTGTGGGTAACCCTCCTATTGCTCAAGGGTTAAAGTCCTCGTAGTTTTGGGGCACCAGGGTTATTATAATATTCTAGAGAAGTGGACCCTAGTGAGTCATTGTCAAGTAAAAAATTAGTATAAATAGAGAGTGAGCCTCTCTATTTATCACACACTCACTCACACTCAGTTCTAGTGCATAGGTGAGGAAGAAGAAGTTGTTGGGGCTAGAAAGAAAGAGGTTACTACTGTCGAGATATCATCTTACTGTTTTGGGGGCTTTTCTATTTGGTGTTGATTCTATCTCTAAGGAAGTTGCGGGGTTTTTTCCTTTATGTTTTCCCCGAGGAAAATATTTTTGTTCATTGTCTTATGTGTTTGATTGTTGTGCTTGTTATTCTCTTAGTTAATATCCTAAGTTAATGCTATCTTAAATAATAAAATTCTAACACATCTCTCCTTCATAGGTTGGGGGTTTTATCTTTCGACATTCTAATTGTAGGTTGTCATCATTTTTTTACTATTTATGCAAGGAGAAAGTGAATTATCACTAGAAATAATATGATAATTGCTTTCTGGAAGCTTAGGTGTGTGCTCTTATCTTCCCTCTTCATTTGAACTACTGGTTGTTTTTCGATGATAACCTTTTGTACATTTATTGGTTGAATGGCTAGGTTGTCCACAAGGGTTTACTCTCATCGTGTTTTGAAGTAAATATTCATTGATTTATTTCTTCTTTTTTCTCTCATTTATCTTATCATCTTTGAATCTTTTTAAGTCTGCTTCCAAACTTTGTATGGTTTTCATTAGATCAGAATTTAATTCCACCATGAGTTCTTCTTCCCATGTTGGGGAATTTAGATTCCATTTCTAGTTGTTATCCTCTTATGTATTCATGATCTTGACTATTCCTTAATCCTACAACTAAAACATTTATTAGAAAATAATTTTATGTTAGTTCACAAAATTTCAAATATAGTTTTGAAATGTTTATTTCTACACCGGTGTTCAGTACTGCTGATTAGGTCTCTTAGTGTTTAAATATGGGCTCTAATACCACTTGTAATGTCATTATAATCCATAAATAATAAAAAATAGTAGGGATAATATTACAACTAAGATATTAATGACATCTTGTTTTTACTATGGAATTAAAACTTGATAAATACTAGGCCAAAGTTCTGCTCTTGTTTTCCTTGTCTGTGATGTTTGTATGATCATGACCTTTACATGCCATTATTATATTTTCTCATGTGCTTGTAGTTAGGTACATGTTTATCTAGTTTACCAATTTTTTTGATGTAATTTTTTGCATGTTTTCTTTTATGTTACATTATCTAGTTCTTATTTTGTTTTACAATGAAGAGGCTGACTTACCTCTATATGTCAAGGGGAAGAGTGGAGGGATTTTTCCCTAACAGCTCACTTGAAAAGGTAAGGGATCATATGATACTGAGATTACTTAGTTCTTATATAGCTAACACATGGTGTACCTATATTACTACATGTGACTCGCATATAAACCCATGCTCATAAACGTGACGAAAAAGAATCCTAGCACCTACAGCTAGAAATTCGTAAGTGCTAAATGTTTTTCCAATTAAATACTAAACCCTATGCTCAAAACCTTGAACTCACTAATATAGGAAGAAGGGGTGTAATCCTGAATGTAAAATGTGTATTTTAAACTGTGGTGTAGAGGTTTTAGGTTTTAATGTTGGTTGTATTCTTTTAAACTACAATGTGGAGGGTTTATACTATAATAATGCATGTGGAAGTAGAAAATATGGAATGGGATTTTCGATTTGAAACTAAGTGGAGGCTAAGCTAGTGCCTTTAATGAGCCAGGTGATGGGAAGTATCAAGGTTTAAACCTTTCTCTAGGGTTTTTTCGTGTCGGTTGTTTGGTATTTTGTTTGGTGTTGATGGAGGTTTATGCTCTAGAGTTGGAGTTGCACATACTCTGGTTGGGTTACAGTGCTAGTGCGAAAATCTTACAGGTATGTAAAGGAGTCCACTATGTTTTATATTGTTTACATTCTTGTTTTGTTTTGATATGTATTGCATATTCCTCATATTTCTTTGGTTTGTTTTTGAATAAGTTTGGGGATGACGAGAGTGATCTGCAATGTTTTAGCAAGGAATTTGGTTGACATGCGCAAATATAGGTAAGCCCATGTGGAAGGGGAATTCACCCATTTTATTGGTATTTTACATGACTGCAAGGTTTCTATGTTGCGATTTTGTAAACAAGCACCCTGTTGGGTCTCGCCTGGGTCTAGGGAAATGTTGATAGTAATGTTATAGTTTTAATAGTATATAGTTTTGGGTTTGGGGATTGTCATCCCATTTGGGCCTCTTGTTCTAGGTTGTGACTGCGTAAACTTTTATTGCTATGTAAGAGATTTTGGTTAAATAAATTGACTTTGTGTTTTGGTATTCTACAAGCTCTGTTGTTTTCAATGGATGAATTTAAAGTTTATTAGTGCCATTTTTCTACAATATTGCTACAATACCACCCATTCGATATTCGATGGTGACTGTGGAATGTAGTCACTGTGTTAAAATATGGTGCAGGTGGGGATAGACCTCAGTGAACCCAACCAGCACTTCTAGGATCTAGTGGCTCGTACACTTAGTATGACTTCCAAATTTAGCTTAACAACTGAATTTTTCTTTAAACTTGCCTCCCCGCAATTATGTCTCCGCAAGAAGATTTTCCACAATATATTTTCCGTAGTCAGGTTGTGATATTCTTCTGGACAATTATATCTTGATCTGTAGACTCAATCTCCACCGTTCATTCTCTGCAAAACTTGTTAATAACAAATA
Source organism: Pseudotsuga menziesii (assembly GCA_001517045.1). Taxonomy (NCBI): domain Eukaryota; kingdom Viridiplantae; phylum Streptophyta; class Pinopsida; order Pinales; family Pinaceae; genus Pseudotsuga; species Pseudotsuga menziesii. The sequence goes on along the minus strand of LPNX011094992.1, from coordinate 10,369 downwards.
ATTTGTGGGTTGCACTGATTGATCATGGAACGATTAATCCAGCCTCCAATATCTCTGATTCTTTAGCCTATCACTCGTATGCATGCATCTACACTCTATTTCAACCATTCAAGCAACCATTTAACACTCAAATCAATAGGATTTCAACAACATACACAGATGTTCAGTAAATCACCGAAGTCGGATTTGCATAGAGACACAATATAAATCATACATGCATTTAGGATAACAACACCTAAAAACACACGGCTAATCCTTCTATTAAGAAATAAAGGAAAACTCATATAGTCGGTCTCTCCTTTAGGCTTCTGTTATCAACCCAAATTGGACTTCTCCATTCGAGTATTGACACCTCATATGTTGGAGCACAAAAGGATATTTATGGATTGAAGGTTTCCTAAAACACTATAGATGGGCATGACATGAGATGCATTCACTATCCAAATAGCTTGCCATTTTTACCTTTTTACAAGTTGATTGTTGTGTGCGACACTTTCCACAGAAACTCGCATACATATGCGACTATATCCACAGCATATCATGTATTGTACGTGGGTATTATCATTGCAACCCACGTACATCTATGTACACATGTTTCCTTATAGCAACTCACATTTTATACGTGGGTTTCCAGTATAAATACTCATATACGCCTCTATTCGACATTAAAAATAATAAACATGATTAATGGAGATTTGTTAATCCTTAAACATTAGCTATCCTAATTGTCTCAACGTCCTCAAGCTTTGAAACTACTCTATTTTCCTAAGTATAAATAGAGGCCTTGGGGGGGGGTATTAATCAATTATACTTGGAGAGCAAAGTTATGCTAGTGGTATATCTTCAGAAGTCTTTGGAGCAGCAGAAATCATAATCCTTTGGTTGCAGAGTGGTCCTTGTTTCAAGCATTGGGTTGTACACTTATCTCATTAACTATTGTTAATAAAGAGAATCCTTATTCCAAATGTGTGTTGAATATATTTCATGCATCACGGTTTGATGAATATTTATGATTAAGCACTCTATATATTGTTTATCTAACTTGTCATATGTACATGTATAAGATTGTATTTGGAGGATTTTCTCTTCGTAGGTGAAGGAGATGCATCCCTGAAATATTTGGAGAGGAGAAAAGCAGGAGAAAACAAATCTTGGATCAACCGTCGTTAATCAGGTGAGTCCATTACATCTTCCTATTTCCTTTCTATACTTTAAAGTTGATTGTCTACAAGTTTTAAGAGTACCTTGGTAACCCTAGACCCTCGGTTATAAGGGTGTTTATTCCTAAACAACAGAATTGGTGAGTCTGCTGGGGAGCCCAAACTGCTGTGGGTTATTTCTGTTTACCGTTGCCCAGTCTTTGCTTTGAGTTTGTGTGTGGTATCCTTTCCTAGTTCATGCTTAGCATAATGTTTGAAGACCTCGAGGAATTTTCTTTTTATTAGAATTTGTTTTACCTGTACACGGGTTTCTCTTGCATATAGTCGCGTACATAGGCCTGTGTATGTGGGTTTCTCTCTTAGATAGTCGCATACAGTACGCGGGTTTCCCTTATACACAGTCACATACAAGCCTTAGCATTTGAATTTTTGGTTTATGGTTTTCTTGTCCCTATCCCTTTATAAAATTTGTTTACTGGTTGGTCTTCCTTATAGTCATTATACTATCATTTTGATGACCTTGTTGGCCACACCTTGTGCTTTCTTGTAAAGCCCTTGAGTTCCCTTTTGTTTGGATTGTCTTCTGTTTGCAATTTGAAGTAGATTTTCCTATTTTGGGTTATAGGTTTAAGTGTTGGTTGTCCGGATCAATGATCAGGTTCTGGACACTATTTTTCTCATTCTATCCTTGGATAGTAATTGGTTTTCCACTTACCTTTGTGTGATCTCAGTGATTTATTGTCATTGTGCCCACCCAAGCTAGGGTTCCAAGTCTTCCCTTGTTGGTTGATATTTTGGTCTTATTGATCTATTTAATTCACTTTGCTTGCTTTATACAATTGATTCAATTCAATTATACTCATTTTTAGTGCATTTAAGTGCATAGTAGTCTTTGAGCATTTTAAAAAGTGAAAAGAAAACATTTTCAAGCTTTTGCATGTAATTTTGTATAGAGTAGTTTTTCTTTTAGTTTTTAAAATATAATCTCAAAAAACTACAAAAATATAGTCTTAGTGTTCTCTTTATCATTGCATTTTCATCAATTTATATTTACAAAAGAAAAAAAAAGAAGTTTGTTTTAGTAGTGATAATTTTCTTTGAAAACATACACCTTTGCTTTTATATTTCTTATCGAGTCAAAAACATCATAGTCTTTCACTCCACTTTCCTTCTGAGTAAAAAATAGCCTTTAAAATGAACGCAATAATTAAAATTTACTAGTAATTTTTAATTTTTAGGGCCATTCACCTACTAGCTTAGGCTAGACTTGTGGGCTAGGAAGTGTAAACTTCCCATAAGTTTTAAAATTTAGACATAGTGGACCATTCGATAGGTAAATCCTTATCTTTATCAATTGTATCTAGAAAGATCCTCTCAAAAGGGATTCAAGCACGAGGCCGCACGAAGGCATTGGACTGAGGAGATAACCCTCTGATTCCTTGTCGAAACGTAGATAAGGACTTTTACGCATCTAGGGATTCTGTCCTAGACAAAGTTTCGGGCTTAGCTACCCTATCCATGCATATGAGTCAGGCTTGCGACTATCCCTACAGACTGTTGGTATAGATAAGGTAGCCTTTAGTCTCTTGACATTTAGGGTTCATACCTAGGTAAACTAGAAGGCTATTTCTAGTTCACCTTGCACTGGCTTGGAAGGTAACCATTGTTGAAAGTGTAGGAGGGTGGTAGGTGATTCCTCCACTTGTGCCTAAGAACCTGTTCAAGGACACCAAGTAACTATTCTTCAGCTTTCTTTGGGAAAGCATATATTTTACCCTTGCTGACTGTTGAGACTCTAGGAATTTTCGTAGTGATTGCTCTGTGGTTTCTCTGTGTTTAGCCGACCTTAGGGTTTGAATTGTAAAATTTAGAATCGTGGAGGACCAACCTATAAGGATGTCATGAAGGTTGCAAAAAATCCCTCCTCTCATCACATTGGAACCTCCACCTCCACCTCAAAGGCGGAGATTGGACACGGATGATTCATTTGAACCGATAGGAGTAAGTGAAGTTCCAGGTGAACCAACACTTAGAGCTAACCATTTTGATTTTAATACAGTTAAGATAGAATACATGTAGGCTGACAAGTTTGCAAGGAATTTTAACACTCCCTTGACTGACTTAAACAATCCTGTGATCGTCCAGGTTAGGCCTTTTGATTCACTTGTTTTAGGTGTCCCTATGTGCAGGATTATGTCTACTATGGGAGAAAGTTCTTTTGCTTTCACAACAACCTTTACGGCTGAAGGGGTACTACCTCCCCTGCTAAATACCCCTAGATCTAGCATATCTACTATTCCATTGACTCCAGCGAGATGGGTGGTCTAGCCCCTGATTCCCATAAGACTAGCAGGTGCTTCTGGTGACATGCTTACTAGGATCCCTAGTATACCTACTGTTCCTTCTTCCTTTGCACACACTGCCCAGAGTAGGCCAATAGGATCCTCGGCTTTCGTCCAAGGACTTCCTTGGATGGGGGGCATATTCCCCCATCCACTCCATCTGTAGGCCCATCACCTTCTTATGTAGGAGTGCAATTTAGAAACACTACCTCTTATGAGCAAGGTTTCCAAACTCCGGCCTTGGCCCCATTCACGAGCTCTCCCTTTTCATTATTTAGCGGGGGAATACCTGCTCCCTTTTTTCAAAACCCAATTTCTACTGGGACGGCCCGAACCTCGTATAATGCACCTCATACTAACAATCCTATGGATTATGGATGGAATCCATTTCAAAGTAATCCATCCACTTCACAACCGATGGCAAGGGGTAACCCCACTTTTACATATGGGAATTCTGGGGCAAGTCCCTATAATCCCCAGACTGGAGCTTTTAGTGCCCCAGTGCGACCCAAGCTTCTTTTTTTGGCAACATTAAAGTTGCTAGATTTTTCAAAATTAATGAATGACCTGGTGATGCATGACCCCTCGTGGCCACCTGTTCCCACCAAATTGCCATCGAACATCCCAAAATTCAAGGGAGAAGTTGGTGAAGATCCTGGGGCTCATGCCACCACATTTCATTTATGGTGTTCTTCTAATTCACTGAATGAAGATTCAGTTAGGTTGAGGTTGTTCCAAAGAACGTTAATGAATACTGCAGCAAAATGTTACATTGGGTTTCCTTCTACTACGTTCAATAGTTTTTGGGACTTGGCTAGTGCATTTCTTAGCCACTTTCAGCTTTTGATCTGATATGATTTTGGAACGGACTTGTTATCTACCTTTAGGCAGAACAAGGCTACCCACATCTCAGATGATATCCAAGAGTGGAGGAGGTGAAAGAGCCTTACAAAATCCATTATTCCTCTTGATTTCTAACTAGAGTGGTTCCTTAAATCTCTGTTGCCTTACATATCTAAGGACATATCCACTTCAGGAGTGACGAATGAAGAAGAAGCCATTCTCAGGGCCGAACAATTGGATTTGATTTATTCACAATCTGGGATCTTGTATGAGATTATCCCTGAGGCACCAAGGACTAACCATGATACAGAGAAACCTAAGCCTGGACCCCATGCCAATGGTGTGGTTGGGTCCGTAAAATCTCGCACTATAGAGTCTTTTGCCAAATAGCTTCATCAGCTATCCATCAAGCATTCTATGGTAGAGGTAGCAAAGGATGCCCCCTCCCCCCAAAGTGAAAATGTTTTTGTACAAACCTCTCAGAAATGCAATCAGTAGCCCAGTGGGAAGAAAAATAGAGGAAAGAAAGGGGAGGGAAATCAAAACAAGTAGAAACCCATGAATAATGCTAATGGGGGCACGAAGGAAAAGAAAATGGTCAAATTACCGTGCAAGTTGTGCCACAAGGATCAACTCACTCACATTTTTCCCCTTATGGAACAAGCCCAGAATCTACTTAAAGCTGAACAACTGGCTATCCTGAAGGATCCATTTCCCCAAGGGTAGAACTCTGCTTCAGCTTCTAATGTAGCAGGGGGCACTTCTGGTGCCTTTGACCCTAACTATATCAACATGGTTCTATATTTGACTTTGGTATAGACCAGGAATAAAATTTATGATAAAGAGACTTCTATGAAGGGTAAGTCTATAGGTGAAACTTCTAACCCTCTCACTATCGAGAAGCCTACTGAAACTATACCTAAGATACCGAAAGGTGTCTTTAAGAAGACCTTGCATAACCCTAATTCTAGGGTTGCTTCAAACTACTAAGTGGTTGAAGAGTTAGCCCAAACCCCTTGTGCAATGTCAGCCTTAGAGGTGTTACAGAGTTGTCCTGCCTAGTGGGATGCCCTCTTAGTAGCCTTAGGTAGCATGGACTCGTCAAGTCTCATGGATAAATTTCACTTATATGATGTTAAAATTCACCTACCTTACCATGTAGCCTTATCAATAGATGTCATCCATGGTGGAAAGACCATTGTAAGGGAAGTTGTTGATGAGGGTGCTTCTACATGCATTATGTGCTGGTCATGTTGGAAATATCTCGGATCCCCAGAGCTGGTCCCATCAAACACTCTGCTTACTACTTTCGAATAAAGGTCTTTTCGTTCACATGGTATCCTACCAGCTTTTGAAATAAAGCTGGCAGGGAAAGCAATGTCTGTTCAGGTGGAATTGATTGATGCACCTTTGGACTATAATTTGATTTTGGGAAGGAGTTGGACTTATGCCATGTCTGCTATTGTGTTGGTCATCTTTTGGGTGGTAATTTTTCCACATGAAGGAAAGTTGGTTACTATTAACCAACTCAATTTTACTTGAAAAGGCTGCATGGATTCTAATGAGTCCGTTGTGCCATTGGTTGATCAGGTCAAACCTGTTGCACAGATCTTGGGGGATGGAATGTGTGCATAATTGATGGGCACATTTGATCTTCTAGCCCTGATTAACTATATTGGTTCAACTTGTGTGGGGAAGTCCATAGCCACGGTTGTTGATAGGACTAATCCTTGGGTTCTCCCTTCCCCCCATAAACCAGAAGTGCCCTTATCAGCACTGGAAGTGGCTTACCAAGCTATCACTCAAACCACTATTGATCCCATTCAAGACCCTCTCACAGTCTCAGAGGGCCTGGAAGAAGTCTATTTTCCTACTTGAGCTGAAAACTCTTTGTACTCTATGGACTGTTTAGATATGGTTTTACCTTCTGATGAAGCCATTCTAGAAGCCATGTGTGGATGTGGTAAGATCTATGAAGATCTTCACCATTGATCCTATTTTCTCCCAGAGCTAAGCAGGGTAGAAAATCAAGAGTTTCACATGAGACTATCAGATGATGTTGATACACCCATCAATCCCTTACCCAGGGAAGGAATGTTTTTCGAGGGGAATATGGAAAATATTTCTGCCATTATCCCTATCAACATCTCTATAAACCCATATGTCATGGAAAATATACATATAGGTGCAAAATGCTCTCCTGAGGAGATTGCAATCTATACAGCCCTGTTCAAGGATTTCCATGACATCTTTACCTAGTCATATGAGGAGATTCCAGGCATTGATCCATTGATAGTTGAGCATGAGATCCAAACATACACTGATGCTAAACCTGTTCGAAAAATATTAAGACCTGTTAACATGTGTAAAGTAGCGGCTGTGAAGGATGAAGTTGAATAGATGTTGAAAGCTGGTTTCATTTATCCCATAGCTCTGACTGAATGGGTATCCAATCCCATTCTTGTTGATAAGAAGCAAGGGATCATGGGAATCTATACGGACTTTAGAGATTTGAATAAAGCCTTTCCTAAGGAAAACTATCCCACGCCATTTATAGACCAAATTATAGATGCTTGGGCAGAAAGTGAAGTGTTCTTGTTTATGGATGGTTTCTCTGGATACAATCAAATTCAAATAAAATCGGAAGACCAACATAAAACTACTTTCATTTGTCCTTGGGGTACCTTTGCGTACAAAAAAATGCCCTTCGGATTGAAAAATGCTAGGGAAACCTTTCAATGGGCAATGAAATTTTCCTTCCATGATATAAAATCCATTTTCAAACCTTATCTTGATGATATTCTTGCACATTCTCGCAAGACGATTGACCATTCAGATCACTTACGATTGATATTTGAACGATGCAGATACTATAAGATCTGCTTGAATCCCCACAAGTGCATGTTCAGTGTCGAGTCGGGAAGACTGCTTGGATTCATTGTCTCTAATAGAGGCATCCAGGTGGATCCATTAAAAGTAGAGGCCATTGTAAATCTTCCTCCTCCTCGTTCTATTAGGAAACTTCAAATCCTATAGGGAAATTCTAATTTTCTTCAACATTTAATTGTTAACTATGCCACAATTACCAAGGGTTTCATGCACCTATTAAAATAGGACACCCCATTTGTATGGGATGAAACTGCATAACACACTTTCTAGGCATTGAAAAATGCTTTGTTGTTGGCACCTTTACTGCGTCCGCCATATTACTCTAGGGATTTTATATTGTATTTGGTAGCGTACGAGTCGACCATTGGGGCAGTCCTGGTCTAGGAAAATGATAAGCTCTAGGAGCATGTCGGTTACTATCTTAGCCATTCTTTAGCCAGGCCTGAACTCAGGTACTCCCATATCGATAAATTGGCCTTAGCAGCTATCTATGTTGTTCAGAGGTTACATCACTACATTTTGCAAAGGACTACAATAGTAGTGGCGATGTGAATCCTTTTTAGTATTTTTTGTCCTGACGGATTGTCGGGGAAAAATTCAACAAATGGATATTCATTCTCCAAGAGTTTGACTTTTATTTCCAATCTGCTAAGTCTAAAAAGTCCTTAGCTTTTGCTGAGCTTATAGCAGAATTTCAAACGAAACAAGATGTAGCCGTTGAAGATGGCTCATTCCTAGATGAGAATATCTTCTTGATAGCCACCTTTGATCCCTAGTATGGAGATATACTTATATATCTCCATACTTTGAAGTATTCTACGGCTTCCTCGTAGGAGGAATGACATAAATTACGACTTCATTCTAAGAACTACCTCATCATAGAAGATACTTTATATCGAAGAGGGGTAGATTCCATTTTGTGTCTATGTCTTACCCATGAGGAAGTGCAGATTGTCTTGAATGATTCCCATAGCGAAGAGTGTGGGGGTCATTTATCTAGGTTAGCAATGGCCCAAAACATACTAGGTGCCGGTTATTTTTGGCCCACAATATTCAAAGACTGTGTGGAAGTGGTGAAGCGCTGTCATCCTTGTCAGCTTTACACTAGAAAAATGCGGTCACATACTGCTCCATTGTTTCCTGTTGTCTCAGTGGGCCCCTTCATGAAGTGGGGGATTGATTACGTGATGTGCAACCCAGCTTCAACTGGGGGGCACAAATATATCATTGTCGTTGTTGACTATTTTACAAAATGGGAAGAGGCAATGCCCACCTTTAAATCTCATGGGGAAATGACAGCTTTCTTTGTGTTCAATCAGATTATATCATGGTTTGGTATAACTAAGGTGATTGTCACTGACCATGGCAGTCATTTTCAAAATAGCATGATGATAGAACTGACCACTATGCTTGGATTCAGACAAGAGCATTCATCTTCATGTTATCCTCCAGAAAATGGTTAGGTTGAGGCTGTTAACAAGACTTTGAAGACTATCATGAAATGTATAATTGATGCAGCCCATTATAACTAGCATATCATGCTATACCCTGCCCTTTGGGCATACCAAACTAATGTAAAAACTGCTATGGGTTTCTCCCCCTTCCAACTCATTCATGGAGTGGAGGTCGTTACCTCGATTGAATGTGAAATCCCATCCTTGAAAATAGCTATTCATGTGTTACCCGATATGATAGAGATTGAAGAATATCTAGTACATTTAGAACACCTTGATGAGCAGTATAGAGATGTGCTGACAGCAAACCAAGCTCACAATAATAGGGTGAAAAGCTAATATGATAAGTCAATCAAACCTCATATTTTCTCCAAGGGGGAACTTATTTTGCTATGGGACCAAGGCAAATAACCATTGGGGGCAGGAAAATTGAAGGCCATGTGGTTAGGGCCTTATGTCATGTCGAAGGTCTTAAAAAAGGGCACATATGAGTTAATAGATTTTGATGGGAATAAGCTGCCTGAGCCTAGAAATGGGATGTATATGAAGAAGTACTATGCTTAGGATTAACACTTTTTCTTGTATTCTATTGTATAATTTTTATGTACACTAGATTGTCGGTTTATGTTTTTTATACTATCTGCTGGTTGTTTCAGATGTCTTATGAGATGTTCGTAGGTTTATCTGATGGCGCCAGTCGCCACACTTGTAATCTTGCTTCAACAGCATGGGTCATTTATTCTCCCTCAGGACAGTTAGTTGCCTCATGAGGTGCTTGCTTAGTTCTTTCTTCTAATAATGTTGCCGAGTATAAGGATGTAATTGAGCTTCTATGGGATGCTTTGTCATGTGGTATCACTCACATGGAAGTCCTAATGGACTCTCAACTGGTGGTTTCCCAGCTCAATCGAGCTTATCAAGTGCGAAACCTATTCTATTGCATCAGTTCATGCAAGTTAGGTTGTTGGAAAGAAACTTTGAATTTATTACATTCAATCACATTCCAAGAAATCAGAATTCATTGACCGATGCATATGCTAATTACATTTTGGATTGGCATTTAACACACATTTCATAAAAATATATAGCATACACATAAAATTTGTAAATAAACCGACAATATGTGTGTGTGTGTGTGTGTGTGAATATCTGTCTATCGATAGGTCGAGTTCTTGATCCTTAGATCCACTCATAACTGTATAATATACAAAAATATACAAAAGAATGGATCGTAGTCCATCAAAATTCCCTAGATCTAAGAAAGGCCACCTTGGTCAGCTGGACCACCCTAGTCCCCCCAGTATCCCTATACTATGGCTTCCTGAGCCTCCTCGGCTTTGGCAGCCTCAACAGACTTTATGTACCCCAAAACTGCTCTGGCTACCCACCTCAAAAGGCATATCTGGATGGGTGGTATTCAAACCACATACTCCTGCATGATGGTTGGGATGTGCTCAATCCTCAAAGTTGGTACTCTTTGGGTAAGACTGGCCAACTTCCCCTCTAGAACCCTGATAAGCCCTTGGTCTTCACCCAATACAAGATGAACAAACATACGTGGTTTCCCTTCAGGGTGGACTAGTCCAATATCTACATTTTGACATGTTTATAGGATTAGAACACTTATACATATGTATATATCCCTATATTTTAAAATTCATAAAAAAATTTAAAAACATGA
>LPNX011094966.1:63018-91203 GCA_001517045.1 Pseudotsuga menziesii | reverse complement strand
ATCTTTCCAATTCTAGTTCAAATTTTAAAGACATGGGACTACCAATGATTAGACATGGTTTCTTCCTTACTTTTAACATAGACTTTTAATACATTAAGACATTTTTTTTATCAAACCTTTTTTAAGAGGCAGGTACTAAGCAACTTTGTTGCTTTTTCCACTTGTTTTAAAGATAGTACTCAAGGTAAAAATCAACAAGAAATCACATCCATTACAATAATATACTCATCATACCACTTAGAAAAAATAGAATCGAGATGAAAAGAATAATGCTCAATCCCATAACCAATTGTTGTTATAATATAATAATGTAAAATCTTATATATATAAAAGATTATTTTAAATATTCTATATGATTTATAATTTTTTATTTATTAGTCCTGGCCATGCAAGGAATATAACGACCGTTCAATCCACAAATTTATTGTATTTCATAACAATATTTATAATGTTTTCAAAAGTTTTGAAATATTTAATTATTAAATTTAATATTTTAAAATTAGAATGATTTAAGTGAATATTAAAATTTGAAACTGTATTTTAATGATTGGTTCAAAATTACTAAATGATAATTTACACCCATGCTTGGATGGGAAATTATAAGATAAAAAAAATAAAAGATTTGAAAAAATTCCATAAACTCCCATCTATCATCTTTCATTAATACGAAGCTAAATTTGTCGCCTTTGATTGATTTGAAAGACCAGACTTGCATTTTGGATTATGTGTTTGGTAAATGGCATTTAACTTACTAGCATATAATTTCTTTCTAAATAATAAGTGTCTGCAGAATAAGTTGGAAATATGCAAACCCTATTTTTTAAACTTGATATGAAATATATATTCTTTCAAAATAAATAAACGTACCGCAAGAAAGCATGGAGTCTCCTCTATCTTTAATAACTCGGCTGTCAGATTTATTCTATAATGGCCAAAAGTTGTTCAAATCACCTTTTACATGTCTGAAGTTCCATTCTCGGTAGCCTCGAAATTGTTGATAGAAATCTTGTAATGCAATTATAGTCTTTTACGATGTAATAACCAGGGATGATTTTAAGGAACTATACTTATTTAAAAGTGTATAAATGTTGGCTAATATTACCAATTCTTAAAACGCCAACTATAAAATGATTGGCGATATTTTTCAAAAAATATTTTAATTTCAAAGGATTTTATATCGTTTCTATAATAATTTGGCGATTTTTAGGGTGAAAAAAATTTCCCCAACAAAATTGGGCGAAACAGGGCTTCAAAAAATGCAAAATGGCGAATCTTTTTGGGGAGAAAAACATGAAAAAATAGCCCACTGGGCTAAAATTCGCCACTAAAATTATCCCTGGTAATAACAGTTCATATATGAATAAATTGTAGTAACATATAAGTTGGTTACTAGCTTATGTTGTATGTCAAAGATCGGATTGAAGATGGGACATAATTTTGTTTCAATCATAGGGTTTGCTACTTTACAATGAAGGATTCAGGCTTTAATGATTTGGTTCATAAGTGAGAAATTGTTGATTTGGTTGTTGTGTGGATAGGACCATTCGATACTTTTGATGCTGCCTCTGAAAAATTCATATCACAATTGGTTTATGTTAGATATATATACAATTAGGGACTATAGCTTCGATCGAATCACTAGTTTGGAAGCACAAGGCACTTTCCTAGGATCCCTAGTAATCAAGGGACAACACCTACGATAAGAAAAGGTCTTAAAACTGGTGTAATTGTTGTAATATCATTGGGAAATGCTATGGGTGTTTCCATAGTTGGCCATGCGGGCTAGAAAAATAGAAAACCGAGAATATTAGCTTATCGTTGAACAAACTCATAAACAAAATGGCCATTTCAAGGCTCTATACCGCCGAGTAAAGAGACCATCAAGTTTTTTTCCATGTAGTAGAATGCAAGTTTAAGGTGGGAATTTATGCTAGAGCATAAATGGTTTGTAAGAAGAAATCTAGCTCCAAGTATAAAAATATGACAAAGAAAGCTCCAAATGACACACTGCCAAGCAGTCAAAATCTAGGGGAAAATGAGTGCCACAAGTAGAGGAAGAACATGACCATGTTGATATCACTTCAATGTATTTGAAAATAATAAACCCTAGTCTAGATAAGAAAGAAGAAGAGGAGGAAGAGGAACACGTGGAAGAGATTCTAGTGGAAAACAAGAAGTTCGAGTAGAATGTTGTAGAAGGATCCTCTAGTTATGGCAAACCTCCTTCACGAAAAGTTTTAGCTGCTATGTCTAGGAAGGGGAAGAGATTGAAGAGTGGATTGATGAGCTAAAAGTGGAATCCCCATCCTTGACCACTGTTGGGTCTTTAGTAGCACGGAAATTGTGATGAAGAAAGAAACTAATGGTTTTCCAGGAAGTTAGTAGAGGAGAATGTAATGATGCTTTACTATTGAGTATAATTGGAGAAAAAATTCATGTTTACTGGCCCTTGGGTAAGAAATGGTACTTTGGGTAGGTAAGGTTATTTGATGTGAAAAAAAATCGACAACTTATAGTTTATGATTATGGAAAGTAGGAATGACTTGAACTCGAGAAGCAGAGTATTTAGATTTAGGTTTAATCCGACCAAGTGTTTGGGGAAGTTATAGAGGTTTGAGTTTCCCTGCCTAAAGGCCAGTGATAAAGACATCGACACAAGTATGGAAACTACATGAAAATGGCAAGTCATGAAGAAGGATTTTCAAACCCATCAGAGAATGATATAATAACTAAGAGCTGAACTATGAGCAAAACTGTTCATAGAACGTTAGACATTCCATACCTATACATTTAAGGAGAGGCTTGATGAACCATGCATGAAGTCTGAATCCTTCATTAATCGTAGTGAGTGCTTGCCTTGTATTAAAACTACCTCCATGCCATAGATTCAAACCTCTTTTCCAACTAAACAATGTCCATGCCCTTCCAAGCGACACTAAAGACATTATCTGTCAACCAATTAGTATTTTTCAGTGCATGTGCACTAAGTCAAGGAATGATAAAAAGGCATGATTTCCATGTGAGTTTCTCTCCATGCATAAGGATTACCATCTACCAAAAGGTTTGTATACGATGTCAGGTATTCAATTCCTTGAATCCATACCTTGAAATCTTGAACATTCGATGAATTTTGATGTGTTTATGTGTAACATTGTTAACAAAAATGTGATTGAGTATACATTATTAATTGACAGATGTGTTTTATAGTTTTTTGTTATATATATATATATATATATATATATATATTCGATTTCTTTGATTTTCATTTTCAAATTGCATTCCATTCAATACCTAAACAATTATTTTAGACTCTAGTATTGTATATTTTGGATAGCAATTTCAGATTGTAGGTATATCTTGACAATTTCTAGTAGGCTTGACTCTTTAAATAAGCACACTCAGGCGTAAATGACAATTGAACAAGTACGAGATGAACAAATCGACATTCATGTATTAAAGCCAGGTATTATTTTGTCCAATGACAACATATTCATAAATGGTAAATTCCTCAAAATTCCTTCCTCAAATCATCCTTCTCCACATTAGATCTGGCTCAAGACAAGTTCTTTTGGATAGTTATGGGTTGGGCCTATGAAACCTTCTGCAAAATTAACCCTAAGTTGGAAAAAAATGGAAAAATTGTAGACTACAGCCCCTTATGAGGACTGATTAGCTATATCTATATATATATGAGCGCAATCCTGCACGAAAATTGTTAAGTTTTTATAAAATATCCATGAGCCCTCTCTCCATGGCAGAGAACGATGCTCAAAATTGAGATTTATAATGAGAAAACAATGCACAATGCAATTAAGAAGGAAATGTAGATTCCTAGGTGAGGAGGAAATCAAAATGAAGATTCCCATAAAATCACTAATGGTGTTGCTGGAAATTAAGATGATACAGAGGAAACAAATCTCACATAATATGCCATGATTATATAGTGGTACAATGACCATAACTTATTCATACCGAATATCACTATTGATTAATCAATAGACTTAATTTTAATAGAGTTCAAGTCATCCAGATGGATATAGGTGTCCACCCCTTGTATTCCACCGGCTCCAAACAATTTTCATTTTGGCAATTTTCTTGTAATTTTCTATGGCTTTTTCAAGTCCCAAACTTTCGGGGTCATTTGAGGCCCTAAAAGACGTTTTTTGGCAATTTGAGGAAAACATGTTTGCTTATGTAAATCTTGTTTGGGAATCCATTACTTCCAATTCGAAATATGTAAATCTTGGATAGACCTTTCCAATGGGCTATGAAGCACCCAAAATATAGATCGTATGCAAAATTTATGACCCCGAGAAGTTAACTGTTCAACTAACCACCTTGGGGCTGCAAACTTTACGACAGTTCATCTACTAGGGTTAGGTTTAGGGTTTCTGCCTCTCTAAGGATTTATGATAAAAGGACCTTCAGACTCCTTTTGTATTCAGCTTGTCTTGAGTGAGTGTATCCACCACATCTCTTCTCAAAGATACAACTATCACCATTATAGCTGCTTTTGTTTTACAGTTTGTTTTGTTACATTCATTTAATAGAATTTGATTTTACTATATCACTTTGTTTATTGCCATATATTTGTGTATGTGAATATATATATGATATTTCGTTTCATTCCCACATAAATACGGATTAGTGGTATCATATCCTTATGCTTTTGTGGTTTCTTAGTGCATGTCCTCGACGAGATATGAATATCAAGAGTTGGGTATTGAATTAGTTGAGATTACAGAAAATACCTCTTATCGGCCCAAGCAGCCTCACATGCTGGGACAAGAAAAGAGAGATGATGGAGTAGGAGATCCTATTAAACTATTGCTTGAGGAATCCATCGCGCGACATAGGGATGAGATGATGGATATTTTTGCCCAGATCCTTCAAAGAATGACAACAACAACAGATTCACCTTCAACGAGCAACCATTTCGGGGGTGCGACTCCCTTCAAGGTACAAGTTAACTTTGACATCCCTGTGTTTGAAGGAAAGATAGATGCAAATGATTTGGAAAAATGGTTGAGTCTGTTAGAGGGTTACTTCTTTGTTCAAATTTTTTCTGACAGTGAAAAGATCACCTTCGCACTCCTTAAGTTCCTCCCCCATATCAAATACTGGTGGGATGGGTACTACAAGAGGCATGAAAGGGATGAATCTGAAATGTTCTGGACAAAACCCACTTGGGCATCTTTTTTCGATGTCGTCAAAGAGGAGTTCTACCCTGTCGAAAACTATAATGACCAATACACCCAGTGAACGATATTGCACTAGGAAAGAGACCAAACAGTGTCAGAGTATACCAATATATTCCATACCTTGTGCTCAAATTTGGTTATTAGAGACTCCCAACAACACTTGGTTCTAGAGTACTGCAGTGGCTTACATAGGTACATTAAGTCATAGATTGATTTCGTAAACATATCCTCACTAGGAGAAGCTTACCCATATGTTGTAAAGATTGAGCAAAAGTTTAAGAAAAGTAATAAGAGGGGTTCTTAGTTTGAAGATTAGCACCAGAAGCCTAGAAAAAGTGGCCATAATTCACAAACCAAAGGATAAAGCAAGGACGACCAAAGTCTTGACAACCAGTCCAAGCCGCAGACAAAGAAGGGTAATAAAAAATCGAAGAAGGACACCAACAAGTTGTGCGAGTTCCACAAAATCTCCTACCACAACAGTGATGAATGCTGATCAAAACAATCATTGTTGGCTGGAAAAAAATCCCTGGATCTAGACTTTGATCCAAATACCGATGCAGAGAAAGAAAGGGGAAAACATATCATTGATGTGGAACCTAGTGCCATTATTGCAACCACAAAGATACAACCAAAAGAGTTAGAGGATCCAGAGGAAGCGGAGTGCCTCTTCCATTCACAACTATGGATTAACTGAACTCCGCTACATTTCATTGTTGATAGTGGTAGTCAGAAAAATCTCATCTTGGTTGAGATTGACAAAATATTGAAGCTTCTGATGGTTCCACATCCCCAACCCTAAAACATTGGTTGGATAATATAGGTACGACACATCTGCATCAGTCAATCGTGCTGCCTCTCCTATGACATCAAACCCTTCAAAGATGAGGTGATGTGTGATGTTTCCCCATTTGAAGTTTGTGATGTTATTTTTTGACAAAAATATATATGGAAATGTCATGTTGTGTATGAGTCTAGACCTCATAGTGTTATTATTACTTTCGAAAATAAACTCTATAGGATACCAAAGACACCTCCTACTACTACAGTGTCCCTCATCACTGTGAAGCAGTGCGGGAAGGTAATCTCCCAGACGTGGAAATTTGTACTCTTCATGGTTTGTTCAGAGGGTGAATGAAAGATTGTAGAAACTCCACCACCTCCACACATAACCCCTCTAAACAACAGAAACAAGTGGATAAGATCATGGAAATATACAAATACATCTTCACCACGCCTGTGGGGGTTCCAATACATTACTAGGTTGAGAACTCCATTAATTTGGTACCTAGTGCGCCTTTACCTAATGGGATAATATACAAGCATTCCCTCATGGATAATGAAGAAATCAAACTCCATATTCAATATTTAATCCAAAAGGGGCACATTTGACCCAACTCCTCACCTTTTGGGATCCCAATCGTGTTGGTACAGAAGAAAGATGGGACATGGCGACTCTATATTGACTACCAAGCTCTAAACAAGATCATAGTATAGAATTGGTATCCCATTCCCCGGATCGATGACCTCCTCAACCAGCTCAAGTGGGGGAAATATTTTAGCAATATTGATATGAAGTCTGACTATCATCAAGTGCCAACTGAGAAGACCGATGTCTGGAAGACTGCTTTCAAATATCGGGAAGGCATTTTTGAGTGGTTGGTCATGCCTTTCGACTTGAATAATACTCCAACAACCTTCATGAGGACGATGGATGGCATTTTGTGGCCATTCACCGATTCGTTTGTGGTTGTATATCTAGATGATATCCTCATCTACAAGAGAACATGGGCAGGACATTTGTAGCATATCCACTAGGTCCTCAACACCCTACGGCAATATAAGTTATATGCCAATATAGAGAAGTTATCATTTGGCATGGAAAGGGTTTAGTATCTGGGATACATTATGGATGAACATGGTTTTCATGTGGACAAGATCCAATCCATTTGCAATTGGATGACAATGACGACTCTCACAGAGTTTCGCATCTTCATAGGACTTTCCAACTTCTATCATAGATTTGTGTTGGGATTCTCTAATATTGCTTGGTCCCTTAGCTATATGACCAAGGTGGATCTAAGGCCAAGTTCATCTGGTCCAAGCCACAACAACACACATTTGAGGAGCTGAAGCAATGCTTACATTTGGTGCCCATCCTTACCTTACCAGATCTACAACAACCCTTTTAGATCAACGCAAATGCCTCACACTATGCCATTGGTGCAGTCCTCACTTAACATGGACATCTAGTGGCATATCACAGTGAGACACTTTCAAATACAGTCCACAAATACCCCACCTATGACAAGGACATGTTTTCCATTTTCCAAGCCTACCACCAATGGAAGCATTACATCCTTGGAAAATAAACAGTCATCCACACTGATCACAAGCCCTTGAAGTTCATGTAAACCCAAGGAAAGTTACAGAATGATTGCCACTTTAAGTGGTCCACTTACTTGAAATAGTTCCACCTGAACATTAAATATAAGAAGGGAAACACCAATTGAGTTGTCAATTGCCTCAATCGACCTCCAGTAGCATCATTAACCATGATGCTCAACTCTTGCCACCACGATACCTCTGGGCTACCTTAACTATATGATAATGATATTGAGTTCACTCCCATCTATCAAGCCTTATGTACAGGCACACCAGTGGCATACTTTCATCTCCAGGAAGGATTTCTATTCCACTTGGGCCATTGCTATGTTCCTTCAAGCGAGTGTGCGGAGATGATTTGGGAAGTGCATTATAGTCTGGTTGCAGGGCACTTTGGAACTAAGAAGACAATGGTGATATTCCAGAAGTATTTTTATTATCCCAAGCTTTGACAAGATGTCGACCGATATAGCAGATCCTGCATTACTTGCACCATTGCGAAGCCAACCATATAAAAAGAGGGGTTGCACACCCCTCTTCCCACTCTGAATGGTCCATGGGAATCTATCTCCATGGATTACATGTCAAGACTACCTTCATCTAAGCATGTAAATGATTGTGTGTTTATGGTTGTGGATCGCTTCTCTAAGGTGACCATTCTGATAGCTTGCAAGAAGAGCATCCGACCGAAGCCACTACTAATATCTTCGTCGAGAATGGTTGGGTTCATTTCGGTATGTCACAGACTATCATTTCAGATCGGGATAACAGGTTCCTGATCACTTTCTGGTCTATTCTATGGTCATTGATGGATACCAAGCTCACCAAATCGACTTCTTTCCACCTGCAAACTGATGGAAAAACAGAGGTAGTTAACCAGATGATTATGCTTTTGAGAATGTATAATTATAAGAGTCCCTACACATAGGATTACATCCTTCCTTATGTTCAAAATAGCTATAATAGAGCCCCTCATAGCTCTACCAGTCACAACCCTTTTAAGGCATGCCTGGGTTTCCAACCACTATCCCCAATTGATGTAGCTCTGCCCATTGCATCCACACAAGAGGAATCTTCCCATGCTAAGGCTGAGGCTGATAAGGACACCAAATTTGTTGAATGAATCCAACACATCCGCTAATAGGTCCATGACATTTTTGAAAAGTCCAATACTAAGAACACACAACAACATGACTAGCATCAGGTTCCACACAAGTTCTAGGTGGGGGATACGGTTTGGTTGCATTTGTAAAAAGGGAGGCTCACAGGATCCAATTACAAGCTTCATCCACTCCGATACGATCCATACACCATCACCAAGGCATTTGGTGACAATGGCTTTGAATTAAGAATTCCTCCATTCCTTGGCCTGCACCTAGTATTCAATGTGGAGCTCCTTTGACCATATTTTCCATCGTTGTCGGACACCTTCGAGGTGGAAGAACAATTGACGTGTACATAGCTTAATCCTAACTTCATGGAACAAGCAACCATTAATGAGATAATGCGCATGTAGTTTAAGGAAACCCACCAACATAAGATCCAACTATATCGGGTTGTCAAAGCAGGGCAACTACTCCACCAAGGCAAGTGGCTCACCAAGAGTCAAGTTCAATAGAAGTTTCCCCATTTGATGGGGGATATTAGATCAATGGAGACCATTGCTTTCTAATGGGGGAGGAATGATCCAGATGGATGTAGGTGGCCACCCAACTATTCCACTTGTTCCAAACAATTTTCCATTTTGACAATTTTCTTGTAATATTTTATGCTTTTTTAGGTCCCAAACTTTCGAGGCCCTAAACGACATTTTTTGACGTTTCGGAGGGGTAAAATGGTTTCTAACAACATTGACTCCCCTACAATCAAAATATGGAAATATTAGATAGACCTTTACAATAGAGCGCCCAAAACGAAGATCGTATGGAAAAGTTATGACCCCGAGAAGTTGATTGTTCAACTAACCACCTTGGGGCTGCAAACTTTATGACGGTCCATCTCATAGGGTTAGGTTTAGGGTTTTTTTCCCTCTAAGTCTTTATGATAAAAGTCCCTTCGTCTTCCTTATGTATTCATCTTCTCATGAGTGAGTGTAGTCGTCACATCTCTTCTCAGAGATACAACTACCACCATTCTAGTTGTTTTTGTTTTACAATTTGTTTTGTTACATTCATTTCATAAAATCTGAGTTTACTATATTGCTATGCTTATTGCCATATATCTATGTATGTGAATATATATACGCTCTTTCATTTCATTCCCACATAAATTTGGATCATCAAGTCATTTTATTCTTTTTTTTAAATTTTATTTCATATATATATACGCAACGAGAACATAACTATTATGGGTTATGGGCATGGATTCAAATCATTTAATTTATTTTTTTAATTGTGCCAATAGGTGCTTTCTGCATCCCAAAGTCGAAGTGATGTGTCACGTTTGTCACATGTTGTCTCCAAATTTAAATTGTTTAGATTGTAAAATACATTTATATAAATATACGTTGAATTCCAGTTTCAATTTCCATTCAAGCATCATCACATTTTAAATAAATATTTTCATAAATAGTTACAAGACAACTAAATCTTTGTGTAGTAGTTAGTCTTGTCTTCATCTACACGAGAGACATATTCACAAGAAAATCACTACATACATATTAAGAATAACTATTTTAATTCACAATGAATGAATGAATGCAATTTTTACATGTTTGTAGGGTTTATGTGTTATAGTTTACCATTCCAAATTGGAATAGTTGGAACATGGATCAATATGAATATACTAGATAATGTATAGTTAAGTTAATAATAGAACAATAAGTTAGATATTAGTTTTGTGATAGTTGCACATTAATCAATAACTGGATAAATTTCAAGCATTTTACTTCATAATTAATTAATGAATGCAACTTTTGAGTATTTGTATGATTTATGTGTTATAATTTACAACATCAAATAGTTGGAACTTGGACCATTGAATATGGGTAAATACCTATTTTACTTCACAATCAATGAATGAATTCATTTTTTTCCTATTTGTAGGATTTAAGTGTTATACTTTACAACATGTAATATTTGGCACTTCCACAATTAAATTTGGGTAAATAACTATTTTACTTCATAATTAATTAATTAATGAAAAATTTATTTATTTGTAGGATTTATGTGGTACCATTTACAAAATTTACAACATGATTCCAAATTGGAATAGTTGGTGTGTGGACAATTATAATGAATTATGTACTTTTAACTTAATATTAGAACAACGAGTTAGATATTAGTTTTGGGTAAATAACTATTTTATTTCATAACTAAATAATTAATGCAATTTTAACCCATTTCTAAGATATCTAGATTTGAATAGTTGATGCTTGAATGATTATAACCTAAAATATATTAGATTATGTTCTTTTAAGTTATAATATAACAATGAGTTAGATATTAGTTTTGTAATAATTGCATATTAAGAAACCAACATATATCCATCTTAACTCTAGCTTTATCAATCATTGAGACGAATCAAATCCACTGAGAAAGTTTAGGACTGTAAAAGCGGGTTATGCACCTCAATGGCTTTGATCCCTCTTGGCACTTGATAGAGCCAGAGTTAATCTATGCTAGATTAATTTCACATCTATATACGCGACGGGATCGTCAGAACTATTATAGGCATAAGTTAAAATCATTTTAATTTTATGTTTTAAATTTTGTTTCATATTTATATACCCACCAGAATAATCAGAACCATTTTGGCGATGAGATCAAACTTAGGAAAGGTTTACATCTCAATGGATTTGATCCCTCTCGACGCTTGATAGAACCAAAGTTGAGATGAATCTATGTTGGTATTATATGCAAGCCAATGTCAAAAAGCTCAATACTCAATAAGAAGTTTGTCAATGGGAGCAAATACAATGTCTTTTGTGAATACCAAAGAGGAATCTTCCCATCTAAAATCCTTGTTAAACAATCTTTTTAATAAGGTATGATACACCCTTGTTGGTTTTTATTTCATTATGCTAAATATATATTTAATTTTGCTAAAATGTGATGGTATATATAGATTTGGTGTACTATAAATATTGTGTTATCATAAAACATAGGATTGGTTTTCCCTAATATATGATGGCATACGAATTTTGATTTAAAGACAATAATGGTTACACAGAGAGGTATCTCAAATGCAGGTTTGTTTATCTCATTAAACATAGGGGTCATAAGGAGGAACCCCAAATGATTTCTTAAAATATGGGTATACATAACTTTGATTATTTTTTGTACAAAGAATATGTTATTTTTTGGAAATGTTAGGATGTAACCTTTCCTAGCATTTCTAAATTATTCAACTACATACTATGGGAACTATTAAAAGGAAAGACCATTCAGCTTCCTCAACTGTAGAGGTCTTAAAAATTAAAGTTCTATTTTTGTTAAGGAGATCCAATTATTTCTAATATTTTTAACTGAATTTAATTTATTCATATCTACAAGAAAATGAAGGAACTAGCAGATGGACTCTCCAATGTTGATTTACCAATGGATGCAGATAATGACATACTTGGAATATTAAAAATGATCAATCCCCAAATTGTGAGGGGCCATGTTTTTTGAGTGATATGCCCTAGTGATCTAATATGATCCATGTGATGGATATTGTTTTGAATATTGTGCTCACATATGAGGTTGATATGCTCATATACAGTCTTTGGAATTATTAAGGGATTTCTTTGGACATGTATGGAGTTTTACTAAGGATTGTATGGTGATGTTTTTGGGTACTGTATTTTGATTCTTGAATCTTGGTAGGTTTAATTTTGATGGGATTACTATGTTTCATGACTTTGGATATCTTGATGCAAGGAATGTGGCATATGCTAAGCACATAAGGAAAGTAAGTTTGTTTCAAGTCTCTTCATCAATGAAGTTACATTAACTATTTCACTCCAATAAACTCTTGTATTACTCTCTAATAGTTCTAAGGATCTCCTAGCTGCAACTTCTATTACAACAAAGAAAACATAGGCCTTATAATCTAATTTCTTACTATTGAAGAATCCTTTCACCAACAATGTCCTACCAACGCTAGTGAAACCTACAATTCCCACAACCATGGCTTCCCCTTTGTATTGTTATAACTTTTCATCTAACCCAATTGGATATGTTCCCACATTCCAATGTTGGTTTTCAAGCCTTTCTCTGCACTTGTTACATGACCTTAACCATAAGCTTCCCCCCATCCATGATAGTTAAGGAGAATACAAGGTAATGAAAAACATGTATTCTATTATAATTTCATGGAAATAAAAGGCGCACCACTAGATATTGTGTGTTTGTCTTCTAATCAACTAATTTAAATCAATTGTAATCTCAGAAATATGCAAATTTGAGATAATTCTAATTACTTGAAGTATACATTTTTAGAAAATGTTTGCATTTGTTAAGTAGAGGAAGAAAAGGAATTCGAACCACCACTAGTTATCTCAGACAAAGGCTGCTTAGATAGAAAGGATTACAAAAGTAGAAGATCCGCGGAATATCAATTCTAGATCAAGTCTCATCATGGCAACAAGACCATGATGGCAACTTCATATCACGCAATAGGAATTTGAGAGGCGGAAAGAATCTCAATCTAACAACATGTTAAGTTTTGATGAAGCTTCGAAAGGGAACCCCGAGATGGCAGGAGCGGGTGGGGTGATTTTTCCCCCAAGAGGAAAGATAATAGCCATGTTTTCATGGAGTATAGGAGTAGCTTCAAACAACCAAGCAGAAGCATATTCCCTCTGTAAAGGTCTTCAATTAGCCACGTAGTATGAGATTGATTGTCTAGTAGTTTTGGGTGACGCCAAGCTAATTATAAGCCATATGAGAAAGAAGGAATTTCCTAAGGACATGAAACTAAAGGATATTTTCCAAAGGATCCATCAGGAGCGCAATGTTTTTTGTAACATCTCCCCCTTCCACATCCTAAGAGAGAACAATGCTCTAACATATGAACAAGCTAATTTAGCTACTAGAGAGCTAACCAACACTCTCAAAATTAATGAGAAGGTCTCATTACAACACACCCCATAAGTGTATAATTATTAACGATTCTAATGGGGATAGAAACAAAGGAAAAATGAAAGAAAATAAGAGAAGAAGCAACATAGAGGCGAGTCTTAGATCAAATTACATTTGCAAAGTTAGCGACATGAATAGAATCGAGAATATGCCATTATCATTCCCCTCTGAATATTTTTTGAATGCACTCAACTTGGGCTTATTGAGATTTTCAAGTCCTATCAATCCTCCTCCTTATACCTCTGGCATACATGCGAACATAAGAATGCATAGTAAATATAATTCCCCACACGACCTCACATCTCCTAGAAATGGAATAAATTGTACCTCTACTCCATGTTGAAGGATAATCATGTGCGAAGACATTCAACAATTAATGGAAATGATTCATGAAGTCAGTAGGGGGATATTGCAAGTACATAACACACTTAGGAATCACGATAAAAGGATTCATGAGGAGTGGAACATGAGCAATGTGACACATAATAAAAGTGATAGGAGCAAGATAAATACTTCCTTGCATCAATTCCATTTCAACCCTGTGAAGAGGATATGTAAGAATTAGAGGCAACGATTCATTCACTCCAAATTTAGGAGTAGGGATTATTGGTTAAGGTCATGAACTCACTGGAGTTTCAAGCTGAGCAGAGGCATGCCAACCACATATTGGAGGATGAATGCCATGTGATGAGGTTGGAGGTGGAAGAATTACGCAACCAGATTCCTCCAAAAACAATAAACCATAATAATATGGACATTGCTATTGAAGCATCATCGCTAAGCCCAAGTAGAGTTGTTATGAACTTGAATATGCTCCTAATAGAAGTTGAGAAAACTGCAACAAAGGCAGAGGAGGACTGTGGGAAAGAAGAGGCAAAAATCGCTCACGAAGAAATGGATAGGAAAGTCACCACCTCAAACTAGATTCAATTCTTTGTTTTTGTTTTTTTACTCTAGGAACCTTATGTAGAAGGTACTCCATAATGAACTGGAATTATTAAACATGTGCACATAATATGTTGAAATAGAAAATAAATTGGGTTTAATATGAAAAAAATATATTATTAAACATGATTGTAAAGAATACCTGCCGAAGTATTGCATTAGATTGCATAGCTTTATTATCTAGATATGTCACATCGCATTAAATCACAATCAAATATTCCTAAGGTTGTGTTTTGAACCACAGGTCTTCGGCCTCCAAAGATTAACAATTACTGATAATATATTGGATATTAATTGCAGATTTAATGTCAAAATCAATGTTTAATGTCCAACAATGTCGAGTTATCAATTTGTTAATAAACTAATCAACTATGTTAGGTAAGTGTAGTTAATCATATATTCATTTGAAGAATTTATTGGAATAATCATCGATGTTAATGTAGTATTTAACATCTTTGATTAATAAAAGTCATACAGCGGTAATGTCTTCAATATTGTCATCAGCTTTACAACCAACTATGAGTAGGAGATTTTCGCAAAGGAAATTGTTGAAGGAGGTTTTTTTTGCACTTGATGAATCATTCTTGATGTACATATATATCTAGTAATGAAATATACGATGCATTTTGCAACAAAGTAATCTAAAAGTAAACCGACAATTTCTCTTATAAACATAAAAATATGGTCATTCAGACTAGTGATGTGATAATCTCTAAGGTGTCAATTAAAATTGCTCTCAACTATCATATTCCCTATGGTGTAAATGCTCTACATTCTCTTCCAACCTACATTTGCAATTAATGAAAATGTACACATATTGCTTACAGTAGGGAAAATACAGTGAAGTAAATACAACCCGTTGGCATTGGGGGAGCTACTTGAATGGAGAACTACATTCTATACCAAATCAATATCCATCTTTGATAAAGGGGGAAGTCCTTTTGTGGCTCATATTTGATTTTACGAATGAAGAACGCGAATTGCCACGGGTTCCCCATACGATCTACTTTATAAATTGGTACATGTTCCTTTCCATTACGAACAACAATTGCATGACCACTCATTGTAGGTACAATGACATGCAACCGTAACTGTCGTTCGTATAGAGGTAAAGACATAAGTCAAAAATACATCCCCAATTTCATTTGACCGTGTGAAAGCAACATATTCAACAACAACAGTAGCATTGTGGTCTCTGGTACTAAAACTGGCTAAAGGGTGAAGTTGTTAAGGCTTTAGTGGGGAATCCCTTACTGGCATGAATGGAAGGTTGAGTCACTAAAGTTACTATTAAAAACCAAAGAAAGGGTTAATCCTATTTAAAACACCAAAGTATCTGTCATGCAAAATCCATGTTTTTTGAAAAAGAAGTATTCTATTTGTTTATTTTCTATTTCTAAATAGAATAAATCCTAAAAAGTGTTATCAGTTGCCTTGCACAAAAAATGCCAATTAACTTGCGACCAAAATCAGAAATTCAATTTAAAGAAAATATTGATCTCCATAGTTGGAGTAAATTCATCTTTTTTTTTTCTTCAGAAGAAAAACAGCTTATCCTTGATATTCCATTGAATCAAAGGATAATTTTTACATCATAGAAAGATTAGAGATCTTATAAAAAGTAGGACAGAGCACAAATAGACTAGTAAATCCAATAAATCAGCAAAAAAAGCCCCTCCAAACTCAAGAGTAACAGACATGTCTAGCAAGAATACAAAAATAAAGCAGGCAGATGTCTAGGGGAGGTGCTTGGGGGTTTGAATAATCATAATGAATGGCCTTCATCCATGGAGACTGAAGACATTAATACTCATAGAGCAATGCCAACGGCATGCTAAAAAAACACACAAATATAAGGTGGGATTTTTAGAAGAGCTTAATCTCACCACCCCCAATAAGGCTGCCTACAAAAAAATTAGAGAAGGACATGTGGCCAGAGGAAAATAAGAGCGCCTCCTTGGACAAATAGTTTGCCTTTTGATTGTATTCCCGGTAAACACATTGAAACTCTAGAGCGAGGAAAGAGGCCTTTAATGCCAAAATATTATCACACCAGTAATCCATCTCTAGAGATGTGAGGGAATATTTTTCATTTGACCAATTGATAACTACATATCAGTCCACAAAGACATAGAGCGAGGGGATTCCAATGGAGGTTGCAAAAAATTCAAGGCCCAGAGAGCAAGAAGTTATGCTCTACTGTTTGTACTTAGGCCACAACCCATCTTCATACAAAAAGAGTGATATTGACTGAGTCCCAGAAAAATGCCCGTCAAAAAAACCAAAGGGGTACTTGAGAATAGGCAGCGCTCCCACAATTCTAACTCTTTTTTCTTTGCTGATTAATGGAAAAGAGAGCATCTGGGAAGTAATTCTATGGCAAGTAGTTTCAACAACAACCTTTTTATCCTCAAAGATGGAAAATTTGTGCGAAATCCATATGTTCCAGATGAGGAAAAGGGGGAGATGAGAGATCATCCCTGTTTGCTGATACCAAGCCTCATTAATGTTTTCTAGAATTGAAGGAAGAGACCAAGATAAGCCCTAGCTGAAATTCCTGAAGAGCAAATAGATGACAGATTTGACAAAATCACAGTATAAAAAAATGTGATCGATGGACTCCTCATTATTACAACAGAGGCTACAACTGCTCGGGCCAACCTAACCCTTCCTTTTGAGGTTATCCCAACTGATGATGTGCTTTTTCAGCACTAGCCACATGAACTATTTGAGATTCAGAAGGATACCGAAATTCCATAACCGAGCCTGAGTTTTGCAATTTTCCATAGGCATCTAAGAAGAAACAATTAGTTCATAAGCCAAGCTTGCGGTAACTTCTCCACTTTTTGTATTACACATCCATAACAAGGTGACTTGAGTATATTTTAATGTTATTCCCCCCCAAGACAAGCCATCAATGTAATCATTCCATTCAACCTTCCATATGCCATCCAACTCCAAGTCATCAGCCGAATACCAGTAAGTGTCTCTGTTCCTTCCTCCTTCTATATTTCGAGCCTGATTGAGAGTGAAAATTCCATAGTGCTCTAAATAAAATCTAAGATCTTCAGAGAGGATGAGGGACGAGTTAAGACCAACAATCAGATCTAAGCCTAGTCTGATCTTATTCCCATCCCCCACTTTCCATCCCATTTCTCTGCTAATCCATGTTAGGTACCTTACAAAGCCATTCCAGAAATAAGATGTGTTCCTAATAGAGAACCTCTTGTTACGCAACCAGTCATCTAAATAAAGGTTCTTGAGAAATTTTTTCTTTATAATTTGGCTCCAAATTCCAGATCCCTTAAGGACCAACTAGAGGCTCTTCAGCCTGAGAGAAGTTCCAAACCATTCAAGGTTTTTAATGTCCCAACCACCATAGTCTACTAGTTTGGAAATGGAATGCCAATCTACCAGGTGAATTTGTGATCTGCCTTCAGTACTGCCCCAAAGAAAGGAAAACATACACTGTCTTATCTGATTTAAAATAGACTTGGGAATTCTTGCTAAATCAATCCAAAAAACTCGTATACCTATAAGAACTGCCCGGATAAGTATGAGTCTGCCTCCCAGAGTGAGAAGCCTGTAGGTCCAATGGCTAATCCTTTTCTCGATTCTCTTAGTAAGCCATCGTCAATCCTTGATTCCATAACTTGACGGTTTAAGGAAATACCCCAAATACTTAAAACCAACATAGAGATGATCCATTTTAAAAGGTAGAACTGCTATGATACTATCTCTGATTTCTTCCTTAATGTCATTATAAAGAAAGGAGGATTTTTCTTTACTTATGCACATACCAGAGGCCGTACGTAAAAGATTCAAGGAAAGATGGAATGCTTGCCATCTAAACACGTTCCCCAAGCCAAAGAATATTGCATCGTCAACAAAATGTAAGTGAGTAGAAAAAAGAGAGGGGGAGAATTTGATGCCTTTTAGTTTGCCTTTTTTAAGATCATCTTTGAGAAGGATATTGAGACCCTCTATGACTAGGAGAGAGAGGAGGGGAGAGAGGGGGAACCCCTGTCGAATTCCTCTCGAAGCATTAAAGAATCCTAATGGAGTACCATTGATCAATACAGAAAAATTTGCAGAGATGATACATCCCATTATCTAGTTTACCCCCTCCAGAGGAACTCCAATTTGTAGAAGAATAAGTCTAAAAAAATCTAGTTAAATCCATCAAAATATTTTACAAGATTGTAATGTCCCCGACCCTCCGACCGGCGAAGAGGACGCTACCAAACCATCCAACAACCAGGAAACTAGCCCCATAAACATGAACATTCATAAAATTCTGAAATAAAATTCTTAAAACATAAAACGTGCTAAGATGCATAATCATTCACATTCAAAGTGGAAGGAAACATACAATCAAGCATTCAACATGTTCATCATAGTTCATTAGCCATAAAATATAATTGCATAGATGAAATAGACATAGATACTTATCTCATAAAGAACTTGTCATGTAACCAGCTACGTCGCTACAACGTTCCACCCAACCATAGGCTAGCGTGCTCATCAATCTCTCAGCAACACTACCACCCCTGAGCTGGGCATGATTCCCCAAGGAATAAGGGACTAAGCAGGCTTACACATAGCCAAGGGACACAAGTCAGCCAAGCCCACACAGTAGGGCTTATCAAGCTATCAAGGAGCTGGGAGAGGCTAAATGCTAAGTTGGTGAGGTCATGGAAGAGCTAAGGACACCTACACTAGAGCTAGCCTGACCTTTAAGACACCCACACACACTCGACACCAGGAATCAGTCCCTTCTCTGCTTCATAGTCCCTCAAGCCCTGACTTCCCTTGCTAGTGCTCTTCTAGGTTGTGGAGAAGAAGCCAACCATATTACTCTGTCCGTGTGGCTCCCAAACCCAGGTTCTCAAGCATACCCAACCTTCAATCCCACTCCACACAATCCAAAGACCAACCACTGCATACCCGCAGTAAAACCAAGTGATTACAGCTTTGACAGGGGAAAATAGTCCTTGAGTTATTCTTGGCCTTATCATGGCCAAAACAACACAATTGTAACCTACAACAGCTCCAAAGCATGGAGGAAAACACAACCAACACTACATAGGTGCTCACAGTAGCCACCGATCAGTGAAGACAACAGCCATGGTTCAACGATCAAGTAACAGGAAATTACACTGTACAGGCACAGCCAACAAACGTGGGAAAACAATGGTCTCTTCTCAACAATGAAGCCACGACACATTACACAGTCGAAAAAAAATGAAAGAGCCAGACCCCCACATTGACAGGGGAAAACATCTGCGCAAACCACAATCGACAGGGGAAAAATTACATAGCGGCATCGTGCCTCTTAGGTTGCTCTTCAATCTCACCTCAGGAGAACAGAATCCCGACCTACGCATGAGGTAAACAGTACTCCTGCGTGAAGGGGAAACTTACACATACCACTAATCAGTGAGAGAAGGAGAACTGAACCCCCAATCCATGGATCGTGGATCCTTTTAATTCAACTCGACGTGAGGAAAACGACTGACCGATGATGGGGAGAGTGGACAGAAAAAAATGGTTGGCATCCCAAATGGTGCATGATGAGACCACTCCCAACTCGTGCCTGACTGAACCAGCTGTGGAGGCGCGTGGGGCAAGCCTACCACCCACCCCTACCTAGCATTAACTGCCTCAACTAAAACAGGGGTTTAAGGTTTGACACATGGATTTCCCCCAATGGCTCCCACGAGTTAGACAATCCCCCCCCCCCCCCCCTTAACCTCCCCCCCCTTAACCTTAGGAATCATGCCCTTTTCATTTTAACGTTGCACCGTCGTAGCTGGCTGTAGGTTTATTTTAATTGATGTGCATATTTACATGATGCTAAACTCTAATGTGTCGGATAGCATGATATACCATCGGCAACGATCCCAATTGCCGAAACATACACAACCAAATCGATGGTGGGGCTTTTGCCTTTATCTCCACACCACGATTAATTACAAAATATACATCATGTATCTTTAAATGCAAACGGGGTCAAAACCGGGGTATTACAATCCCCTCCCCCTTGGAATAACACCGTCCCCGGTGTCCCAATACATATACAATTTGCACATCAAATTTTAAAATTTTGCAGATCTGTCCCAAGTTCAATTATTTACTTGAACTTTCAAGACCAATCCCCTCGGCTTCCACGAGCTTCTCTCGCTGGTTCTCAACTTTCGGCTCATCCCCAAGTCTAGGGACTTTTTTGTATCTTGAGCATCTCTTCAAGATTTTCTTGGGTCTTGGCAATTGTTTGAAGAAGACTTCCAGCCAATTCTAGCAGCTTTTGGTCTACTACCATGATCAATGTGCACACTGGACTTCACTTTTGTCACCTGTGAAATGCATCATTGAAATTCTGTTAGACCAAGCATAATATAGGCATTAAAATCAGTCAATTTATTACCCAATTGGCATGACCGTCCAAGTCTCATCAAGGAGACTTTCATATTTTTCATGCCTTCCCACAGGCACATGAGCTCATTCATGTCCATTCTTGGGCAGGCAATTAACCATTCCAGCATTCATAATTATTTTAAGCAAATAGACACATTCTATTTTCAGCCATACATGCATTCAACAATCTTCTGTTTTCATAATGCATAAGTATATATATATAATTAAAAGGCAAGAGAGAGCAGCAAGAGCTTAAAACATCATAACCAAAATCATATACACATGCATATTCATAAGCAAGAATTGCAAAATAATCCAATACTTATCTGTATTATGTGTTTCCACATTGGTCCAAGGGATCCTACTTCGCTTTGCAAGCCTTGGGATCGCCTATGGACTTGGATGTTAGGTCAGCATGCAGGCTACTTCACAACATCCTTTTATATATATCAAACACAGTCAAGCCAACCTACAGTTGGGTTTATCAGATCGTCCAGCCAAGCCAATATACAAATGGGTTTATCAGGCTGCTGCCAATCAAGCCAATACATTGCTGGGTTTATCAGGCTACTCAGCCAAGCCAGCTAACATTTGGGTTTATCAGACTACAGGTAGTCAATCCAACACTGTACCATTTCCATAATTTCCATAGCATCAAATAATTACACAGTCAAGCCAACCTTCAGTTGGGTTTATCAGACCGTCAACAAATCATCTGCACTTATATCAGTAGTACACTTATATCAACAATGCACTTATATCAACAACCAATCATCAACCAAGCCAACGCAGTTGGGTTTATCAGTCCATCAACAATAACACATGCACTTATATCAACAACCAATCATCAGCCAAGCCAACACAGTTGGGTTTATTAGGCCATCAACAATAACACATGCACTTATATCAACAATAAATGACCATCCCAGGTCCAGGATCTACTATGGATCCCCAGGCATATAATAGCCCAACATCTCCTTCTAGTACATCTTCATGCCGATTGGGAAGGAAACTTTATCATTACCATTTTCAGGTTTCATTTCCAGCAGTGAGCTCTAATTCCACTACCCCATACAACACAAGAAACCACTCCCTGCTCTACTCTTCAGTCCCCCAGGAATGTCTCCTTCACTGTGCTCTTCAGTAGGATGTAGGAGGAGCCCAAGCCGTTGTCCATTTAGTGTGCAACACCAGACTGCATCTATTTAGCCTGACAATACAAGCAATATAAGCAACTCATCAGCATTATTTCTCTAAAACTATAATCATATTTCATATCATTCACTATCAAGTATTGAGACACCAGGAGTGCGTCCACTCCCTAGGGTGTAATCAATATTGAAAACCCTTTCATGATACGACATCAAGAAAGTGTGCACCCCTTTCCAATGTGTGCCATGTAGGCCCTATTCATACTCAAGCAATCTGCCATAATGGAAATAAAATCAAAACATGCCCTGCATATTGAATTTAACAATTTGACATGCATATTCTTAGCTAGGGTCACAGAACACTTATCCATTTGCCAAGGCAGTATTCCTTCATTGAGGAGGAATGGGGGCTCCCTTCTCTGAGTTAACAATCCCTCGGTTTTCCATCCAAACTCCTTTCACATTACATATCCACACATGTCTTACCGACATAATCTATACCATCTCACTCATGTTGCTTACCAAACATGCAGTGCAGATGGGACATTTCCAAAATGTCCAATGGAGTTTCCCCTGAAACCCATTTCCAAGATAAGGGAAAACCTTCCCATGAAGTTTGGCTCCTACAGGCCATCACATATGGTCTTCCTGCAGTGTGTACCCCTGGCACATTCATCAAATAGCCAAACAGTCAATCATTATTTGATAATACAATCTAAATTTGATTGTTCCATAACCAAGCAATGGCATTAGTGATTAAATTCAATGAGAATTTGCAACTCTGTTTACTACAGAAATTGATTTGCTTGGCAATGAGGTGATCCTCAATCGTGGGTCTCTTGTAAGCAGCACCATTATGTCCATTATGATTTTATGCTTACTAGCATAACATGGACACCCACTTACAATGCGTCCTCCTGACACAATTCTATGCAAGCTAATAATGATTAGTAGTTGTCAGCAATTTCTCAAATCTGAAATTTACAAATTCAAATTGACAACTCATTCCGCATACATACTATTTTCACAACCATGAGAATCTTCTCATGAGGTTTGGCTCTTTCACATGGTAGATTCTGCTCTTTGTCATGGTCTTACCCACTTTTCCATGCCCCAAACAATCTACCTGAAACCTGAACTTCAATCAACCAAACACTTGGTAAGTCTTGATGCATATAATTTTTTTCCATTGCTACAACAATCACTGAAGCATTTTCAGAATTATAAAATTCAAATGCTTCTATTTGTTAGCATATCAATACTACTACACAATCATTTCCATACTAAACTGCAAGGCATAGTCACATCATTTATGCAATTTAAATGAATTGTTTAGATACTCCTTACTTCACAAGCGTATCATTGCACCACCTTGCCCTTCCATAGAGCATTTCTGACAGCCACTTGATCATGACTACCCTCTTCATGCACTTACTATCCCGCGTTCACATCATCTCTTGAAATGGTTCCAGAATTGTCATCAATTCATCATTTCAACCATTAGTTATTCATAATGACACATGCACTATCCTTATGCATTCATGCATTGCATCACAACATTTGCACCCATACTTATGTATGCATATCTACATCATTTACCCATACTTTTCATATGCATCCATTCAATGCATAACTACAATATTTATAAAATATTTTCATGCATACCCACTCAATGCTACCTTGCATTGATTCATGAATACTATGCATTCAAACATACCATGCATGGCCCAACCATAACTACTTCATATAGGATGCATGACTATAATCAAAATCATCAGTGCTTACTTTCCTTGGGCTACTAAGCACATAACAACATAATACAGGCATGACACATTTCTCTATGAATGCAGTATAAAATTCAAATACCCACATGGTATGATACCTCTTGCTTTTACCACTCCATGCAATTGTCATAATTAAACTCTTACCTTCATGGGTCCTACTTATACCCTTGACATTACCAGTTTGGTTGGTCCCTTGCAGGAGATTGCAGAATTTGCTCACCAACTTTTGATTCTGGACGTGTTGCCTTATTCCTTTCTTCATAGGGTTGCTGGTCACATTCACCAGCATCAGCAACATATTCAACCATGTCCAGGTTGTCGTTGGCTTTCCCACTAATGCCAACACCAATGCAATAATTACCATTAGTGGTTCATTATACATGTATAATTCTCACTAATCTTACCAACATGTAATAACCTATGCATGCAAGGCATATCTTCATACATTTCATGTATGAAACTTATAAATGTAATTATAATTAGCAAGACAGGGTTTAAGGAATTTTCTCTTTTCAAATCCCTCATCTTTGCATGGAACTCCTTTTCCACACAATAGCTGGTTTGTCCATACTGACAACCACTAGTAATTTGCAGCACCGCATTCGAACTCTGGGGATTCCCCCTTGTTCCCTGCTGGATAAGCTTTCCAATGCCTATCCACATGCTTCATTCTGACCTCGAGTGTGAAAACCACATCATTTCAAAAATGATGGCAAGACACACCACTGAATTTTGGGTTTGAAATGTCAACCTCAGTCACCTGGAATTCTCTTCCTTTTCAGTCCTGAAACTGCTGAAAATACAATGAGAAAATTCTTCACTGAACACTACCTGAGATTCACTGGAACTTTCACTGGAAAAACCCAAAATTCTCCTTTGTTAAAATCAGGTCTCACCCCAACTAAATTTCTGATTTTTCGACGATCAGAGTGTCTAATTTCCTCCGTTGGCCATCAGTTGTTTGTTCGCCTATTTCCTTCTGGCGTGTCGGACCTGTAGTGGTCTAGGCTTCCGATCTGCATTGGCGATGCCAAGGACTGTTCATCGGCGGCCAAACAGCTAATGCCTTCTACCGTTTCGGATCCCCATCCATCTAAGCTTCTGAGCTCTTTATATTTTATCGGCGATGCCGAGGATTGTGGTGTATCGACAATAAGGTACACTGGCCACTATGGCATCGGGGATCGGATGCTCTGCACATCCGGTGGATAACTATCTATACTTCCGCAACAGCGGCCAATCGATCCTTTTAAGATTTTCGTGGATCACAGCTTTGTCGACGGTCGGAGCGACATCCCGTTGTGGCATCGAACACTTAGTCCCTTAGACGTCTGCAATGGCGGCTCATCAACATTGAAAACCTTTTTTGATCGGTGATAAAAAATTCTAGTCGTCGGAACGATAGTTCAACTGGCAGCCACAACTGCGGAACCCTAACGACTAAATTCTTTCGACGACGCTCATCGGCGGTTTCATCTACTAATCTTTTCCGATGCTTTCTACACTTTGATAATTTTCGGAATTTTTCTTCCCTTGTCTATCGTCGCGTCGAATTTCCAAACAACTAACTCTCGCTGAAGCCTCCGGTTCTATCTATCGGCGATCCCATCTTCTATTCTCCCCTGATGTTTCAGCCGCTTGAACAATAACTTTTCCTGCCGCATCGACGATCTGATCCACTAAGGATTTTCGATCGGTGACCTGAAACACAACTATAACGGCATCGGCAGTCAAGACGTTTGTCAATCGGAAGCTTAGTGCTCTAGACTTCTGCAACGGTGGGCATGCGAACCCTTAACTTATTTCGATGTCCATTAACGACCCATAGCACTAACATTTTTCGATGGTCGATGATCCCGTGCCTTAGAAAATTTTTGAATTTTCTTCTTGCGTCAGCTCTTCCTTCAACTATTCATTAGCGATGTCAACCACTATTCTTCTCTGATTTGTGACTGAAACACAACCATCACAGCGTCGGTAAACGAAACCTGTATCCATCGGAGGATTAGTGCACTAGGCTTCCGCAACGGCGACGCTTTGAACCACTAATTCCTTCCGATGTTCATCGGCGACATGTACAACTAACATTTCCTGATGGTCGATGAAGTCAACACTTAGAACAATTTTGGAAATTTCTTCTTCTTCTCGTGGGCCAGAACACCTGTCGACAGTCGGAACCACTAGTATTTTTTGATGGCCAATGAAGTCAACACTTAGAAAAATTTCAGAAATTTCCTCCTCTGTCTTCCGCCACATTGGTCGTCGGATCAACTATCCGTCGGGTGGATAGTGTCTTAGACTGTCGCAACGGCGGGTGCGCCATCAGCTAAATGTTTCCGATGTAGTTCATCCGTAGTTCCCTTGTCTAACCATTGGCGATGAAAACAACTATCTTCCGCCAATCGCCGATGGTCGGACTTAGAATTTTTTTTCAAAGTCTTTCTCTTTACCTTCTTCTACCGCTTCATCGGCTCGACCATGTCCTATCCATCGCCGACCAAATCAACTGTTCTCTTCCGATTGGAAAACTGAAGCACATTGGCATCGGCAATTGAAACTTTTCCTCATCGGAAGACTAGTGCTCTAGGCTTCCGCAACGGCGGGTGCACGAACCATTAACGTCTTCCGATGGCCGATGATTCTGGTACTTAGAAATTTTTTTGAATTTTCCTGCCACAATTTTCTGATCGTTGTTGGGCAGAAGGCAACCTGCCTCTGCTATCTGATATTTCATGGCCCATTCAGGCCCATGCTGCAACCTTGAGCTCTGATCCCATACTGTAATGTCCCTGACCCTCCGATAGGCAAAGAGGACGCTACCAAACCATCCAACAACTGGGAAACTAGCCCCATAAACGTGAACATATATAAAATGCTGAAATAAAATTCTTAAAACATAAAATGTGAAAAGATGCATAATCATTCACATTCACAGCAAAATCAAACATACATTCACGAATTCAACATGTTCATCATAGTTCATTAGCCATCAAATATAATTGCAGAGATGAAATAGACATAGAGAATTATCTAATAAAGAACTTGTCCCGAAACCAGCTACGTCGCTGCAATGTTCCACCCAACCATAGGCCAGCGTGCTCATCAATCTCTTAGCAAAACTGCCACCCTCGAGCTAGGCATGATTCCCTAAGGAATAAGGGACTAAGCAGGCTTACACATAGCCAAGGGACACACATCAGCCAAGCCCACACAGTAGGGTTTATCAGGCTATCAAGGAGCTGGGAGAGGATAAATGCTAAGCTGGTGAGCTCATGGAAGAGCTAAGGATGCCTACACTAGAGCTAGCCTAACCTCTAAGACACCCACACACACCCGACACCAGGAATCAGTCCCTTCTTTGCTTCATAGTCCCTCAGGCCCTGACTTCCCTTGCCAGTTCTCTTTCAGGTTATGGAGAAGAAGCCAGCCATCTAACTCTGTCCGTGTGGCTCCCAAACCCAGGTTCTCAAGCATACCCAGCCTTCAATCCCACTCCACACAATCTGAAGACCAACCACTGCATACCCGCAGTAAAACCAAGTGATTACAGCTTTGACAGGGGAAAACAGTCTTTGAGTTATTCTTGGCCCTATCGTGGTGAAAACAACACAATTGTAACCTACAGCAGCTCCAAAGTGTGGAGAAAACACAACCAACACCACATAGGTGCTCACAGCAATCACCGGTCAGTGAAGACAACAGCCATGGTTCAATGATCAAGTAATAGGACATTACACCGTCCAGACACAGCCAACAAATTTGGGAAAACAACGGTCCCTTCTCAACAATGAAGCCACGACACATTACATAGTCGACAAAAGGGAAAGAGCCAGACCCCCACATTGACAGGGGAAAACATCTGCGCAAACCATAATCGGCAGGGGAAAACTTACACAGCCGGTATCGTGCCTCTCAGGCTTCTCTTCAAGCTTGCCACAGGAGAACACAATCTCGACCTATGCGTGAGGTAAACAGTACTCCTACATGAAGGGGAAACTTACACAGACCACCAATAGGTGAGAGAAGGAGAACCGAACCCCCAATCCATGGATCTTGGATCCTTTTAATTCAGCTCGGCGTGAGGAAAACGAATGGCTGACGATGGGGAGAGTGGACAGAACGAAAACGGTTGGCATCCCAAACGATGCATGAGGAGACCACTCCCAGCTCGTGCGTGACTGAACCAGTTGTGGAGGCACGTGGGGCAAGCTTGCCACCCACCCCTACCCAACATTAA
>LPNX011094966.1:14834-54582 GCA_001517045.1 Pseudotsuga menziesii | reverse complement strand
TATATATATATATATAAAGTTAGGAAGACAGTTATGTTTAATACTTATATATTAATTTTAATATGGGAATAAATTTGAATAATAGTTACTTGATAATTACTATATTTCTTTTGATATGTTGTTTAAAACTGACGATTTGGGTTGGAATAGGCATATTTTGTTGGGAATGATTTTGAAAAAATCAATTCTAGTCAGAATTTTTCAAAGTCCAGGTTACAACTCTCAAAGTTATAGAATTTTGGATACCGAAGGGTTTCTGAAGGTAGTGAATCTATTGCTACCATCAAAATCGTGGTTAAAACATGGTTAAATTTGATTTTTAAAAAATGGTCCAATTTTTAGACATCTCCTTTATTTTAATATAAAACATTATTTATTTAATATAAATAAAAAATAGAAAATATCACATCATTATTTAAAAAAGAAAATACAAAATATTAAAAAAAAACAATAATCATGATTTTCATTGAGTAAATTCTGTTGAAAACTTAATTAATCAATCATTGTACATATCAACTAAACAACGTATTACACGTCATGAAATCGAATGAGCACGTCTAGGCCTATGCAGCAACAACCGCCAAACTAGACATTGATTTGGTGTATGCGACCCCTATGTTTGTGGGACAACTACAGAGGTGTACATACCTTTTTTTCCATGGAAAAAATTATCTACAACACATACATTAGGTGTTGTAGCACTTAGTATTCAATATTGTTCACTTTGGATAGCTTCAAAAACTATCATAACTGAACATCATACTTACAATATCATCTATACTTTGTAGCAAATAGAAGAAAATTTCATTAACTCATGTTTACAAACATAAACAAAATTTTGTCCAATCTTTCCACCAGTTTAAACTGAAATACAACAATAGTAGCTTGCTCCCTTTGTCATTAAAAACACCACCTGAGTGGGTATCACTTGCAAAAAATTCTTTGCTTTCAAACCTGTATTTTCTGCAAATTTTGAATCACTTGTAATGTTTAGATATATTATCAGTTGTTTGTTTCAACTAATTCACATGCAATCTAAGTTTTTTTGTATTGATAGTATAGACTCCATTCTTGTGCCTTTTTAAAGAAATAGTTCTAGGATCAAGTAGTAGGCCTTCTTTTGATAATCTACTTGCACAATCATTTTGTTCTCTAAAAACATGACAAATACAGAAGGAATTGAATGCACCCGCTAACTATTTCAGATTGGCACCAATGCTATGTAGACTTATATTAAGAAGCCTTTTTTTTCATTCATTAAATCCACCCAAAATTTTGAATCTCCATAAACTTGTAGGGTCTCTATCTTTTCCTCCTGAGCTAATGTTATCAGTGTTCTAGTTATGCCAAACTTTTAGCTCTATTTGTACGTACCTTTTCCATAATTTTCCTTAGATTCTATACTACAAGAATTTATGAGAAAGAGTTTTCCACCCAACCCACAAAGTTTATTTTCTCCCTCATAAGAACCATAAAAAAATCCCCTACATCATGTTCCATCAAAATTCAGTTCTTTCATATTTCTTACTTTAACATTGCACTCCTCTTCTATAAAAACTTTGTTCAAATCCAAAACCTAAAATGATACACAAAAAGATGGAGTATGTTTATCCTCAAAAATCCATTCGTTCTTGTCTCTCCAAATGTCCCATACTGTTAAGAATGGTATACACTTGATAGTTTTCAACTCTGGTTTAATGAACCATTGTTTCAAGTGATTCTCAATTGAACCCTCATCCCACAAATTGTCCAAATGTAACCTATGATTGATCTCTTTCCAATCATGTTTTGAGTATTCACAAAGACAAAATATATGTTCAATGGTTTCTTCAACAGTCTTACATAAGCTGCAGATTCCCGAACCATTTATGTTCCTTTTCCATAGTTTGTCCCAACTCAACACCTTTTCCTTCAAGATCAACCACATGAATATTCTATTTTTATACGGTGCTCGAATTATCCAAACCGCTTCCCACCACCATTTCTCTTTAATATCCATATCTTTCTAGAAGAGCCTGTGTAAGCCAAATTCACTACATACTCTCCTCCTACTTTATTTCCTGTCTAAACCAAAGCATTTGATTCATCAGTGATAAAAATGAACCCCTTGTGTAACGCTACTTTTCACTTGTTCCATATCTCTGTCCATCTATTCCAAAGCTCCAAAAAATCAGTCAATTTCCACTCCTAGATAATTCCCTTGGTCCCCCTAAAAATAACCACATCATGCAATGTATATAATCCCTTTTCATTAGATGTATTATTAAGTATGAAGCAAGAGATATATCATCTTCACATCCTTCTAAGTTGTCCTTACCAATCAAAGCTTGGTTTCTACTACCTAGTTTCCAGGCGAGGAGATCTCCAATGACCAGGAATGCCACCGAAATAGGTTTCCAAAACAATGATCCACCTTTGCATATTTTGGGTAAATCTCTTATCCACTCCAACAGAGTAGGACCCTTTAAATATTTGCTTTTAATATATCCTACCATTTCCCTCTTTTGATATGAAATTCTAGGTAGATTTGGCTGCCAAAGCTCTTTCGAATCTCACAACTTCCTTTAAACCACCACCACTTGCAAATTTGGGTTTAGCAATTGTACTCCATGCCTTCCAATGTCTATCGGTTTCAAATTTCCCTTGGCATGGGAATTTATAAAAAAAAATTAGAAGGTTATTCAAAATTCCTTTATGAATTTGTGCTCATGTCATTCAGTATAAGTATAGATTTTCCTCCCCTCAATACCGATTGAATAAGTATAGATTTTCCTCCCCTCAATACCGATTGAATAAGTATAGATTTTCCTCCCCTCAATAAAAAATTGTTGCACCAAAAATTTATATGTACCTCGACCTTTGTTATCAACCATTCCCAGTCCATTTTGCAGTAGTTGTTAGGTTTAAGTTGAAAGCCCAGGTACTTGAAATCATTATGTGAATCATACTGCTCCATTGGAAAAGTCTTCTCAAAGAGATGTAGCTGCAAATCTTCAATGTTATTATGATAACAAGATGACTTGTCATAATTTATCATCATGCCCGTTGCTCTGTTAAAACTATCAAGTATCTCTTTGATAGATAAATATTCCCCCATTAAATCTCCAAGAAATAATAACGCATCATCTACAAAGAAGATATGAGTCATACTAACAACTTCACTAAATATTACGCCTTGTATCATGTTATTTATTTTAGACGCATTTAGTGGTCTTCTTAGGCTGTCCATAACCAATAAGAAAATATACAGTGACATTAGACAACCGTGCCGCAGACCCCTCGAAGGAATTAAGAACTTTGAAGATGCTTCATTTATTAATATTGCAAAACTCACAGTTGTCTTGCATGCCCGAATCCAATTAACCACTTCCACAAAGAATCCACTCTGACTAAGTACTAGCCTAATATATAACCAAGAACTTTTTCCATATTCTTTCGACAAATATAGTTTAATCACCTTTTCATATACAACTTTAGTCTTTATAGTGTGGAGGCATTCTTGAGCAGTACCCACCACTTCATGCATATTCTTGTCAACTAGAAATACGAACTATTCAAGGGAAATGTTTGATGAGAGCAATGGTTTCAATATTTCCATTATAATATTCTAAATTATTTTAGAAAGCGAATTTCACAAAGCAATTGGATGTAAATCCCCAAAGGAAACAAGATTGTCCACCTTTGGAATCAAAGCTATAAAGGTAGAGTTGAAAAATGGAAGCAATTTGCCCGAGGCTCTAGTCCCTTCGATAACTCTTAAAAGCTCCCTGGCCCCCCCCGCAATAAATCAAAGAAACCAAGAAATAATTCAGATGTCCATCCATATGGACCAAGACTGTTGTCCTTTTTAAACTTCCTCAAAGTAGCTTCTAATTCTTCCAAATTGACTGGAGCATAAAGTAATGCATTGTCTTCTTCTCATATCCATCTTGGGAAATATGAACAGTACTGGACAATATCTAGAAGATTGTTTCTTTCAGCCTCAGTATAAAACTCTTTAAAATAGTTAATTCCTTCTGCTGCTAGATGATCAAAACCCTTAACAATATCACTTCCTCTCTTGTACATATCCAAAATTGTGTTCTTTCTTTTCCTATGACTAGCAAACTCATGGAAGTAAGCATTATTTTCATTACCAATTCCAACCAGACTGCTTTACTCTTCCTTGTGATATCTACTTCTTTCTCTCTAAGGATATCATTTTTCTTCCTCTCAAGATCTATCAAAACAATTAAATCTTCCCCACTTAAGGAGCCTCTGAATCTATTATGGAAGTCCTCTCTCTTTCTTTCAGTTTCTTTCAACCTTCCCTCCCTACTTTTTAAATGTTTAATTGACCTATCAATATAAAATTTCTTCACTCTCATTAATGAATTGGAAAACTATCCACTATATGACAAATTCTCTTATTCATCAAAGGCCTTCCATTTTTCTCTAATTAAACTAATGTAATCTTTAGTTTCTAGCCATTGTGGATTGAATTTAAATGGTGCAGATGGTTTATATTCTCCTTTATCCATTTGGAAAAGGATTGGGAGATGGTCAAATCCACCCCTCGTAACCCTCCAAGATTTGCATCTTTCAACTTTCCTCATCAGAGCTCCTGACTGAATAAATTTGTCCAATCTCTTTCATATGGTTGCTTCACCAATTCTTTTTGTTGAACCATGTAGGTTTAACCATATTAGGCTCAATATCGATCAAATGCTTTGATTCCAACACTAACTGAAAGTAATTTTTAAGAGGGTCAGCTCTAGCATGAGGACTCCAAACCTCACCTTTGCTTAGTGTAAATTTTAGATCTCTATCTATCTACAATAATTGATCCTTTAAAAGAGAGGGCCCTAATAAATTGTCCCAATAAACGACTTCCCGATTATACGTTCCATAAATGTTAAAAATATTAAACTACAGTTCTAGTTCCTTACTTTTAAATCTTGTTCCAAGACCAGATAATATAGAGAAACACTTAATAAGTTCAAGGTTATATGTCCATCTAATCAATAAACCACTCGATAACCCTTTACCATCAGACCAAACAATATCCCACCCCAATATCAACCTCTTCAAACTATCATCTAAAATTTGATCACCACACATAGTTTCTTGTAACACCACTACTTAGGACACTATAACTCAACCAATCTAACCCTGTTAGTTTTTTAAGATTGTTGGCCAACCCATGATAGTTAAAAGATAGGATTTCATTTCTCTTCACTATTATTGGGTTGATCTCTAAGTGCCCAATTGGTTTTTTTTTTCCATTTTTTTTAAATGATTTAATCTCCTTCTATGAATTTCTTGAGAATAATTTCTTGCTTTTGTTTGGAGTTATAAACCCTATACCAACAAAATCAGAACTACTATCTAACCCTAAATCTCCTTTAGATATCAAAGCATAGGGATTACTCTCCTCCCACTTAACTTTTTTTAATAATAAGGAATATACTAGATAGGGCTTCGACAAGGTGAAGATCCTCTAATATATATTTTATGATTTTTGAGAGATATTCTGGAAAAATTAATTTCGGAACCCTCACTCCCACAAGATAGGCCTAAAATCTTAGGGGAGTGTGAAACAATTATAGGATCTTCATTTTTCTTCATATTATTAGGAGATGAAGTGTAAAATTGAGACTTACTGATATCCAATGCTTTCTCTTGAAATGACGAAAGCCGATAGACCTCCTCCTGCTTCGATGAATTACCATCCATTTGTTTCGATAAATGGTTATCCCCTGCTAATGTTCCCTCTTCTACCTCCTGA
This sequence comes from Pseudotsuga menziesii, assembly GCA_001517045.1. Taxonomy (NCBI): domain Eukaryota; kingdom Viridiplantae; phylum Streptophyta; class Pinopsida; order Pinales; family Pinaceae; genus Pseudotsuga; species Pseudotsuga menziesii. The sequence goes on along the minus strand of LPNX011094966.1, from coordinate 48,815 downwards.
AGTGTTGAATCACGGGCATTAGAGACTGATAGCCTAGAACCAAAAACCATGTCTTCCCCTTCTTTGTCATGTAAACCCTTGACCGAAAGTTTCGCTAAATAATCTTGGTTTACTATCTTCTTATCCACACCCATCCCTATATCTCTAGAATAATATCCACCTTTTCCCATGACTTCCCCTTCGGTGTCATGCAAACCCTTGTTAGGAAGCTTTGTTGAATAGTCTTGATTCTCTAATTCCTTATCAAATCCCATCCCAATAGCTCTTTGAAGTAGAATGTCCTTTTTTCAGGTAAATGCTTTCGACTCAGATATTTTTCTTAAAAGGTAATGGACAATCTTTGATGATGTGACCATACGTATGACATCTCCTAGATTTGAAAGGTATATTAACATAGTCAAAAATTTTAATCAGATTTAGATCCCCATCTTTAATGTCAATGAACTTAGGAAGCCCTTTGGATAAATCCACATAAATTAATACCATTTCCATAGTTCTAAGAGCTTGAAATTTGTAGGATGGATCCACATAGACAATGTTCCCCAATTCATTTCCAAGGGCTGTTAGAAATTTATCATTCCAGAACTCAATGGGTAATACTGGAATTTCAACCCATACTGGCACTTTCTTATCTATTTATCTTCTAGGATCGAAGTACGGGATCCTTAATTTAAGGGACGACATTGTATTTTCCCACATCCAATATCCATCAAAATTTTAGCGACATCTTCTTCCTTCTCAAACTTAAAGCTCATGCATCCTCTTGTCATGATATAGAACGATGGACATAAATTTAAAACTGGAGCCCAAAACTTTTCCAACCAATATTTTAGGGTTGCTTTTGAAATTCTAATGCCATAAAACCTCCCAATCAGAGTTTTACCCACAAATTCTAAAATGTTCTCAATACACACATCTTCTCCCACTATCATTTTCACACCAATTCTCATTCTGGTTATCTTCCTTTTCTTCTATCTTTCCGTTTGATTTACCCCTTCAAAATGCCTTTGGAAGTATGCACCTTGCTGCACTGTGTCAGGTTCAGTCTTTATATAATTCTTCCTGCATATATCGTCCTCCACATTTCCATCGTTTTGGGTTTTCTTGGGAGAAGAATAATATGTAAAACCTTTGATATTTTGTGGGTTAGAGTACTCTTTCTCATTTCCATTTAACCTCATTAAACAAAAGTCCTCGAGATTCCAAAATCTTAAATGTTTACATTATTGAATTACTAAGGCCTTTTTCGAGCCTCCACGTAAACCATGGATACTCTTTTTGATCCACCACCTTCACTTGTCATTTTATTACCTACGTACTTCTTGAAAGCCAAACCATTTTCTTGTTCTTGGAGCTCCAATTAATGACCTATCAATATATTGTGAAGTTTTAAATATTTAGACACTTATTTTTATATGCGTTGTATTATATACGAAAAAAATTGTTGCAATACATAATCCATCACAACATTCCTTATTTGAACCCTACATACCCTACCCCCTTGGAACATATGACCTCCTAGAAGGAAACATATTATTTAAATGACTTTATCCTTCCACACATATTGTATAAGGTTTTCAATCTCAAGATGGTTTTATGGTTAAATATTGAGAAGGGGTATTTAACATATTCATGACAAGTGGGTCAGGGGAGGTTTTCAATCTCAAGATGGTTTTATGGTTAAATATTGAGAAGGGGTATTTAACATATTCATGATAAGCGGGTCAGGGGAAGCTTTATATCAATTTATAACCTAAAACATATGAATCTCTTCAATCTCAAGATAGTTTTATGGTTAAATATTGGGATGGGGAATTTCTTGAAAACAATTCAATACCATATTCATGATAAGAGGATAAAGGGAAGCTTTATATCAATTTATAACCTAAAATTTATGAATCTCCTAAAAGGTTTGACTGGGTTGATATAAAAATTAAAATTGAAGTAATGGATTTGCCTAATCAGACATTGTTTATTAGTAATCAATTTTCTTTTTGATGTAAATAATTAGATTTTGATCACAATTGGATAGCTTTACATGTTTCGACCCTAAAAGCATTCTCACTCCCAAACCATGAGCATCTATATCACTCCCCTTTTAGTTTATGGGTTTGTTGCATTACTCTTAAATGGATAGCATCTTTCATTGGATATTCTTAGTCCATGGATTTTCTACCATTTTGGTGATACAATTACATTGGAATCAAGTAAGGCTTATCATAATTTTGCACTTATTGGATTCGAGAGTTGCCTTATGTATTAAAAAATTACAATATTTACTGAAATTTCCACCACAACAATGTTCAATATAATTCAACATTGTGATAACAACATAGTTTTAAGTATGTGGCGTACAACTATGCAAATGATTTTTTTTCAATTGGTTTAAATTCTTGTTAGATTGATGCATAATTTGTATTCCTTAAAAAGATTGTACTTTTAAATGATTTGCAAATCACTTTTATTTTGTATACTTTTGTATTCATTAGCAAATTGTTCTTCAAAATGATTTGCAAATAAAGAAATGTTTTTTTTAACCATGCGAACTAAGCAACCTCCCAAGGGTATATCCAACAGCTCGCAAGCCAGATATACCAGTAACTTATGACTCAGCAGGGGTCGAGACATCCCAAATCCCACCAGGGTGAGCCTCTATCCCAGGGGTCGCCTACCCTTCGAGCCTTGTAACAACGAGCCAATGAGCAACCCTACCCCCACCAGTTTTGAACCCGTGACCTCCACAGAGATAACACATGTTCTTATCCATTAGGCCCACTCATAAATGTTATTACCCATTACATTATTTTATTTTTTATGTTACCTACTTACTCTTAAAAGCTACCCAATAAATATTAATGGAAATATAATGACTATCAATTGGGATCGAGGTAATATCTCTAAATTAGATACTCTCCTTGGATTCAATGGTTTTTTTACGTCCTCCCTTTGCATCATCACAATGATTTTCTTAGGGCATCCCTTTGCACCATTTGGTAGGATTGTTATTTTTTATATTTGTTAGGGAGTAGCCACTTTGTGTCATATTTACATGCTTCTTCACACTTTTACTTTTTATTATAGATGTTGTTCATAACATACAATTGCAAGTTTTTTTTTAAAATAAAATATTTCTTACATTCACATAATATAGTTACCGACAAAAAACAAAAAATAAAGGTGGAGGGGTATATATAATGGCACTTATATCCTCGTCTTCAATTCTAGTAAAGTAGAAATAAAGTTTGTATAGGAATATAGTTCTAACAACTTGGAATTCTTAATGAGTAAAATAAATCTTCCTAACAATTGTATGCATACCACATCTCTCCACATATGATAAAAGGTTGAATTCCTTGTAAATAAATAAAATAACACTTACAACAAAATTTCCAAAGGATAAATAGAGCATAGATCCTCATACATAATCAAATGGCACTAAAACAAGACGAAATTAAAGACCCAGATTTACCCAAGAAAACTACACAGTAATTCACTCACCCTTAAGGAAGAGTCAATTGTTGCATCTACACATGTCCAAAAACTCCTGACAGATTAGCAATCCCACAACATAGGTTTTGTCATTTCCAAATGGTTGTAGATAGAATAAAGACTGCTTTTCATGAGATAAGACTTGGAAGGAAGGCCATGATAGATAACTTATGACACAAACACACATAGATTATCGAACACTTTCATTGGTCAAACAATTTATAAAATTAGAATCTACTGGCCCTTGGAATAGGATGACTCCCACCATGGATTGATTACAAGGTCAATCACATGGCACTGATGCAATATGAAATACAACTTATGTGAATCATACAAAACCAACGTGCTCCCAAAACTCCACTCATAATCACACCATATAGCACCTAACATATCAATACTCATATTGAAGACATCCCCCTATGCCATGAGTTTAGTGATCTGCACGATTATGTGTTGATATGCGGAGACTACGGAATACTCAATAACTAAGGTACACCAATGCTTCCAACAAATTACATCTTCACCCAATAGGTTTCGCTTAGTAAGGGATATACCCTTATTACTCAACCATCATTCCTGAAGCACAAAAGATTAGTAATACAAGTTTCTAGAATCCTCTAGCTCCAAATTGGATTCTTATCCAAATCCCGCCCTACTCTATTTCTAGCCATATTCCACCTAACCAACCCCACCACCTCCATCCAAGTAGAACAAGTACTCTTGAATGTAAAAGTGCATGCTATCTGAAACCACTAAGTTATTGAAATGATATCATATAAACTAAAGTTCCCCCATATCCATCCAACATGTTGAACTATGAGCAATATATGATTGAAGAAAGATGGCGACGGAGAAGACCCCTCTAGACAATAAACTACCTACTTGGTTGCAAGAATGTTTTTCTAATTCACCATATCAATCAAAGCATGATGTCCCTCACTTTTTGTCATGATAGAATCATCCCATGGAAGCATAAGAAGGAATCACATCATTTACTCCAATACAACCATGCCATCTACTCCAATTTTTGAAATTGCACCTTAATAGACAACTGGTATGAAACATAATAGATGTGAGAGACCTAAAGGATCCTTCAAATGATAGCCAGTTTCCCTGCAAACATGAGTTCCTTAATCCATCATAAGAGAAACTTACACTACAAATGTTGAAGACACTAGTCCCACATGAAAACCAAAGAAATCCCCAAACCAAAGGGAATGCCAATATGGAAACAACAACAACTAGGAAAACAAAAGTACAAGTTGGAGGGATCCAATCATAGGGGTCCTCCAACTTTCAACAAAATAGTAGCCAGTTTTTTTATCACTATCTATTCCAGGTGACTTTGAGGATTATCCCCCCTCTTTGAAATTCTTCACCAGGTTATCATTCCACCTAGTGATGGAATTTGATGGGTAAATGCCCGTCATGGTCCAATTTACCCGTCAAATACAGCTAAGATTTTACGAAGACCGTCAAAATCTAGCTTAGAATGCATAAAACGTTTCATATTTTGATTGGTACCGGCATCTTTGACGGGTGTCCGCTATTTGAAATTCCAACCCTGATTCCACCCCATGTGTGAGAATCGACCACTAACAACCTCCTTGATCACCCATTCCCCTTTGGGATCATCAGGGTTAGGCTTTTCACATCTCGGGTCACCAACTTCACCCAAGGCCACTTCCCCATCCAACAACCTATCAAGCAATATGTTTGGTGTTACTCCTCCTCACTCCCCTCATGCCAATAAATCTAGTGCAAAAACCAAAGTGAATGTGAACGCAACTCCAAATGTGATTGTGATTCCAAAGCTAATCCTTTGTCAATAGTTGCAACAAAATATAGGCCCGAGGACAATTTTTCAATACAAAATCATAAAAACACTTATACCTCTTACCTATTCCAAGTGAAATTAAAATATCTACCAATAGGTACAAATTCTTTCTTTAAGGAACTAAGGGACAAACGAACCTTTCCCATACTTATATATATCATCATATGGCCCATAGACATCAAGAACAAAAACAATGATACCCAAAGCCATAATTCCAAATCATATACATAAACATGATACACTGTAATTTTGATTTATTAGAGATATGTTGAGACTTCACTAAGTGACCATATTCCCCAACATCAATCATCATATATGACAACAAAATCCAATTCTTTAAATAAGATTTCAATAACCCAATAGTATTTTCCCCACCCCCCATGGTTTGTTGGAGTAGGGTAATATCTAGCTTCTCAATATCAACAAGTCTAGATATCATCTTATTTTTGGAGGGGATGCCAAACCCTGTAATGTTTGGGGACCTAATATTGATTTTCCAAACTTCTTGTAGGTCTAGCTTTCTCTAAGGACCCCTATAATTTGTTTTGTCTTTCTTGTTGAAACTCTCTCCATGGCTTTTCTTGTGCTATTTAAATATTTTATTTTCTTTCAACATATGTATGTTTTGGAAACCTAATTTATTCATACCCCAACCTCCCCAAAATATGCCCCCAAAAACATCTTCCACCTTTCATGGTCTTGACTAGTGTCAATAAAAGGGCTTATGAGCCTCCTTTACATTCTCAAAATTTGACTCAAAGGATTTTCGTCTAGAATCATAATTAGAAAAAGAGAGGGAATTTTCCTTTTCTTTTTCACTAGATTTAGACAGTGGACTACTTTTATATGACTATCCATCAATAACTAACTTCACCTTGAGCATCCCATTGGGGTTAAAAGGCAGGTTCATAAGGCTTTTCCCAACTGACCCAAAATCTAAAACACCATTCACTTTGTTACTAATGAGATGGATAGAAGAATCAAAATGAAAAATACCTTTTGCATCACCTAAAATCCTAGCCTTTTATGGGTCAATTCCTCTAGCCACAAAGAATCCCCTTTGATTGATCTATTATTGCTTGCTGGATATCCTTGGGTTCAGGTGCTAATGAGACCATGTTGATTTTGTTTGTTTCCTTATTATCAACAACTGAAACACAAACATTCATTCCTACCTTTACAACTGGTTGATCCACGTCTAAAATTGCTTCTTCATTTTTTGGGTGGACCTTCATGATCTCAATGTCTCCTCCAAACCTTCTCAGTGAAAGGATTGAAGAATCTCTTCCTATGTGCTCATGGACATGGTATCTCATGCACCTAAAAGGCACATTTCAATTATCAAGAATATGCTTATGGATTATGTGACCCAAAATAATGTCCATTGTTTCTACCAATCCTTCAATTATGCCGATTTCCACTAAAACTGTATCCATAGTCTCAACACTGTTTTTGAATTAAATCTCCACCAAAATGAACTTACCTAGAACTTGTATGTCCAAAACTCTAGGGGGTGCCAACACTTTTATCCAAGTCAGAATTTTAGAATTTAATTCAGTCGTGGTGTCAAAACATGCATGTTAGGGTTTTAAGGGATAAAATGAAGAATTCTGAAACCAACTACCCCCCAAGATTCCACAAGCATCTTCTTCCGTTATGAAAAGAAAACCAAGCTTTAGGTTATAATATAACAAATAGGACCATACCCTACTACCAGATTCCAAACCCATTGCATCCATGATTTTAAGGAATATATTGTTATATTGTTATATGCCTCCCAAAAGAATACCTAATTAGTACCTTACCTATGTATTCTATTACTTTGACTACCCCCAAATCTTCTCCTACTACCAAATTAACACTCACATGTTTTTCTCCTAAACACCACTCTTATTCACTTAGTGCCCCTTTCCTCTTGAGTTTATGATCCTTTCTCCCTTTTTATGAGTCCTCCACATAATCATCCCAAGTCTATATTAGGTCCTATAACCCTACTCCTTTTCTTGAATCATTGGATGTTTGTTCAAAAATATTTTGTAGTTGAACTTGATTTAGACTCACCTACAACTCTAAGTCACTTTATCCCAAAGAATCGAAGATGACACTAGATGAATACATAAATCCAATGGAAGTAAAACCTTACCCTCCAAACTAGATGATGAAAATCTTTCGTTTGGCCTCAACTTCAATATACATGTCTCGTTTGACATAGCCTAAGCAAAATCACAAGGGATGTGTTAAGTCCCTTCAATGCCTTTGACAATTGATCCATCATCAAAGTTTTAAACCAAAAATTCAATCTTTGGATGTGATCCCTTGGTACTTGAACCATAATTAGTTATGACATCACTTGACAAAGCCCATAGATCTTCCCTTTTACCCACTATTACCTAAGATCCTAAAGATCTTATTTCTTCGTGAGTACCTCCCCCCTTTTCACTGCAAGCTAAGCTAGTGACCCAACCCACTCCATTCATAGGTATTTCTAAGTAATCTAATAGTTGAATGTCTTTAGACATTCCACGTAAACCCTAGTCTTGTGACCCCCTCATTGCTAAAGTCCCAAGAGTGTGAATAAGGGTTATCGTAGTACTATACTCTTTTGTCTTTCTCTACATTCATAGTTATTTGTATTTCATATTCTTGTAGAAACACCTCCTCTTCTCTCATGTGAAATGTTGAAATGAAACAATCCGTCACTTTTGTCTCTTTTTATGAGTCACATTTACAGTTTTTCCCATCTCTTTTAAAAAGTTAAAAAGTATGAATTACTATTGAGTGCTTCAAGTATTATGAGCACTAGTGCACCCATACCAAAGAGAAGCATCAATGCTTTCATTCTAAATAGAAGCATAAATTGTTCTATGCCAAATAGAAATATTGATGCTTCCATACATATGAGGAACATTAATGCTTCCATACCTATTAAATCACATTGGTGTGGCATCATGGTTTAGGCACAATGGAAAAGGAAAACGTCATGATTAAAACCTCTAATCACCCAACTTTTCTAAAACAAAGTATGGGGAAGTGGTTTCACTAAAACTCATCCAATTAGTGCTTTTGTTGTAGTGACTCCTATTTAAGTTTTCCTCCCACACATTTCATTGGTATCTTGGGACATATCATCCTAAAAGCCTTAAGGGATAGACTAGGGAAGTTCATTGAAGCAAAAGATCTAAAAAGGTTTCAAAACAAAGGTCATTCTTCTTTGAATGCATAGACATACTTTCCATGAAGATCTTGACCTCAAAAACATACCCTTTAAATGTGAACTATGTGATGAAAACATACACTTCACAAGGAACTAACCAAAAGTGTCTCCTTCATAGTTCCTATGAAAGACTAGCTTGCCCCTTTAAAGCAAGGTGACTAGAATTAGTTGAACCCATAATTAGTAATAAAAAGTAGCCTTTACATCCTTAAAAATCCTCCAGAGTTGATCCTTTTAGCTGCATTTGTTTCCAAGACATAGTCAATCTAGAGGATTCCTAAAAGGAAAATGATGACATCGAGACTTAGAATTAGGGATCTCTAGATCTAGTAGATCTAGAGATTTAGAAATGGTGGATCATTAATCCACATGAATCCCATGTAATTCAGGGAATTTTGACAAATAAGAAGCATCATATCTAGAAGAGAAACATAGAGACACAAAAGTTGCCCTTGAAGCAATGAAAGAGCTCCAAATCATAAAAATTGAGTCAAAATCTGAAGTCAATAGTCCGTGGGGGTTGGGATTCTTTGGGGTTTCGATGGCGGATCTAGGGTTTTGCAAGAATGCTTGGACGTCATCTCCATGGTTGTCGCTGATTTCCTTGGGAATGTACTGAAGGTGCAGTTTTGGAATGGTATCCCTGATCTTCGGGGGCTATTTGGTTCCTGGGTTGTTGGGAACTCACCGTTAGTTTGGCTTTTGGACTACCTTTACCACTCTACATCTCTGAATGTCATCACTATTATGGTCGCCTTCTCTGTCACTCTGCTCATTGATTCTTTGTATTGAAAGGAGATCCTTGGTTCTTGGGTTGATCGGTACCCAGCATCAGATGCCGTCACTATGATGACCGCTTCCTTCGTCACCCTGCTCATTGTTTCTTTGTCATGAAAGGTACACGATTTTGATCTTTTACTGCTTTTATTGACTATTTCCTTCTAGGGTTTTGGGGCTGGTATTGTTTTACTGTTTCTGTACCATTTTACCCACATGGAGTTCGCCCTCTGTTTTGGAGGGCTTAGTACCAACCATGTATAAAAACAAGTGGGAACACCCTTTATCTGTTATCTTCTTGGTCAGCCGGGTTTCTAGGGTCTTCGGGTCTTTAGTTTGACTTATTTGCAATTTTTCGGTACCGGAGGTTTCTCGAGGTCTTTCATTTTGGGTTGTTTTTCTTTCCTCTCTCTCGTTTTCCAACTCGAATTGGTTCCGACATCCCTTTTAGGGTTTTCCTCCTCACCAGTTCCTGTCTTAGTTTTTTGTTGGGATTAGATAGGGTTACAAAACTTTAGATCGATATTGTTGATTCTCAGGGGCATGCTGATCTTTTTATTCATCTATGTATTTTTTCCTTTCTTCTCACCTCCAGATCTAGTTGCTCGGCTTCCCTGTTTATGGTTTAGGTTTCTTCTCGGTTTTTTTTTGGTTTACCCTTTGAATCTTGGTTACCTACTTTTACCAGTTTTCTTGGTGGTCTCGAGACTGTTTCCCCTTGTTTCCTGGACCCCAATCATGTCTATGGAGCTTGGGATCTCTTTATCCTCGGTCGGAGGCACGGGTGTGTCATTACCTCGAGCCATTCCTTCTTACCACTCTCGTAGAAAATCCAAAGTGGTAAAGGCTCTTGACTCTAAGTGTAGATATGTCATTGGTCGGGAGGTGACTATGAACAGAGTCGAAGTGCTCTCTTGCAGATCTCTTGTCGATTGCCTGAAGTAATGCACTATGAATAAAGATGAGTGGATTGAACAAGCCACTCTCCATTGGAAACCATTGATTTATTATATTCCTACCATTGGTTTACTGGATAATAAATGGTTGGTTTTCATCTTCCTTGAAGAGAAGGATGCCTCACTCATTTTGAACACTGTGGACCATCCAGAAAGGTTCCCTGGTATTGAGTCGCTGGAACTCTAGATTTGACCCACTCAGGGAAAGGGTGGTAAAGCGACACCTTTGGGTTCTTATGCATGCCCTTCCCTTCCCACTATGGAACGAAGAATTCCTGACTGGCCTTGGTAACTCCCTTGGGAATTTCGTCGCTCTGGAGAAGGACTTCCATCTGATCTTTGATAAACGCATGGCCAGGGTCCTAGTTCAGATGGATGTTTCTAAAGGTTTTCTTGCTGAGATCGACATTGTATGTGATGAGAAGGTTATTTGTTAAATATTGGATTACCTTAATGTGCCATTTAGATGTAATTTCTGTCATGACACGGGGCACCTTCGAAACTCCTGCACCTCGCTCTTGCATGGGGTACCTATCCCCAAAGGATTTGACTCGATTCATCATCCTTCTCACTCTCCTCCTGAAGGCTCACCCAAGACAGAAGACATCGCAGCTCTGTCACCTAAGGTTTGTATGGCTCCTCCTCCCCTACAATTTATGACGATCTTACAAAAGGTGAACTTTTGTACATAGAATATGTGGAAAACTGCTTTTGTTTGTCTCTCCCTGTTAGCACTGTGGTCACTCCTATTGGTTGTTCTCTTATGGAAAACTAATCTTCACCTTTGGCAGCTCCTGTTTCGTACCCTCAGTATTTAACCTCTCATCTTGTTATTGCTCCTGCCTCTTCTCCCCATGTGTCAGCCTCTGATGCTCCACCTCCCTTCACCTTTGAGGACTCCCCCCTCCCTCACTAGTTCTGCTCCTGAACCTGCTCCTCCTCCTCCATCAAGTCCTCGAGACTCTCCCTCCTTTATGGATCCATCACTTCTCAAATCTCTCTCCATCTTCTCTGATAAGTCCCCTCTCTCGCCCTCCATGCTTCCTCTGGAATCCATTATATTTGAGAATGTTACCATTCGCAAGTCCAGGAAAGCCAAACCTCCTTCCATTACTCCGAGGGATTTAGGGATTACTGGTCTTTATACTACTTCTCTTTCTGTAAGGCTTAAGGAAGCTACCAGAGCTCCCTTGACTTCCCATAGTTTATCTTCCCCTCAGGAACTTAGAGCATTGTCACCTGATGGGCCTGTTTCTCCATGAAAATTCTCTATATGAACATTCGAGGTTTTGGGGGGCTTACCAAACAAAAACCCCCTCGTTCTTTATTTTTGTCAATAAAATATGATATGATCCTCATACAGGAAACTATGTGCAACTACTATCATTCTCTTCATCTTTTTTCCAAGCTCAAACCTGGATGGGAATTTTGTGCCATTGATTTCTTAGGTCTCTTTGGGGGCCTCTTAGCGGGATGGAGCCTTCTTCTTGTTTGTTGTAAAGCTTTTGTCTCCTTTGCAAGCATTTTGATCAAATCCAGGTTCAAAGGCCTCAGCGCTAAGTTTTCTATTCTCAACTGCTATGGCCCTTACACTAACATGGCTTGTTTCTAGAACAATGTACTATTTGGGGGCTTATTTGACCTGCCTAATATCCTATTTCTTGGGGATCTTAACTTCACTCTCTCTGATATATAAATATGGGGCATCAAAGCTTGTGTTGATCTGATGGCTCCCTTCTTCTCTCACCTGTTGGCAAGTGACAATATGGTGGATCTGACCCCTCACTCTCTTGGATCGACTTGGAGAAATGGGCGGGCTGGAACCGAGGGAATCAACAAAAGATTGGATAGATTTCTGGCCTCTTTCCATCTCCTCCCCATCCTCAACCGCTACAGATCCTGGACCCTACCCTCGGTGATCTCTGACCACTACCCTGTCTGCTTGGAAAGGGAAGTCATGTCTTCCTCTCACCGCTACCTGTTCAAGTTTAATAGGGCTTGGCTTTTAGAGAAGGATTTTCCCATTATTGTAAATTCTTTTTGGGCCTTTGATACTCCACTTTTGGCCTGTGACCACATGGCACTCACAAGCTCAAAAGGATCAAAAGTGTAGTAAAAGATTGGGGGAAAAAACAAATTCTCTTAAGGAATAAAGAGATTATTGGAATTGACCAAGAGATCTAGTCCCTCCTGACTTTACGAACCTCTGGTATACTTCCTGACTGTGAGTCTGCACAACTATCTTCTCTTAAAATTAAAAAGGAAAGTTACCTGGCTCATGAAGTTTTGACCTGGAAGCTTAAAAGCAGAGCCATATGGATTAGTGAAGGAGATGCTAACACCGAATTCTTCCATAATTTTGCTTCGGCTAGAAGGAACTCCAAGACTATTTGGGCTCTTAAAATCATGAAGGAGAACTTGTTGAGGATGGATCCCATCTCAAACAACTGGGTGAGCTACACTTCTTAGATCTCTTCAAAGATGATGGCAATAACAACATTGCTGATCAACTTAAAGTCATCAATATTTTCCCCTCTTATGTGCAGGAGGAAGATGCTGGTATCTTCCTCTCAGAAATCACACTTTCGGAAGTTGAAGTAGCTTTAAAAGGATTAAAAAAGGATAAGAGCCCTGGCCCGGTTGGATGGTCGATGGAGTTCTTCCTCTGGTTCTTCAACTTGGTGGGATCAGAACTTCTTAGGGTTGTTGAACAGTCTCGAATTGAAGGGGAGGTTATCAATTCCATTAATGCTACTTTTCTTACACTCATCCCCAAGTGCGAGAAGCCTCTTACCTTTGCAGACTTTCGACCTATATCACTCTACAACTTGATTTACAAGCTCATCTAAAAAATCGTTGCTATTCCCCTTAAGCCTTTCTTGGAGAAGGCTATCTCAGGCCAGCAATATGGCTTCCTCAAGAATCGACATATCATTGAACCTGTGGGAATCACCCAGAAAAATCTACACTCCATCAAATCCAAAAACCAGCAGGTTATGGTACTAAAGTTGGACCTTGTCAAAGCATTTGATTGAGTTAATTGGACTTTCCTACGGCTTGTCCTTCTCCAAATTGGTATTCTTGTTGATGGGGTGAACTGGATCATGGGGTGTGTCAGCTCCTCAAACTTCTTGATCTTAGTAAATGGCACCCCTACAAACTTCTTCCCATCTTCTTATGGTATATGACAGGGGTCCCCCCTTTCCCCTCTCCTCTTTATTTTGGTAAATGAAAGTCTTAGTCTTATCATCATTGATGCTCAGAAGAAAGGCAAGATCAAAGGGATCAAAGTCTCATCCAACCTATCTATTACACACCACTTGATATTTGTTGATGAAGTTATATTGTTTGGGCTGGGGTTACTAGAAGAATGGCAAGTTTATAAAGAAGCTCTTGATCTCTTCTGTTCAGCTACAGGTATGTCCATTAGTTTAGAAAAATCCTCCTTCATGTACAATGATGTGGATGTGGAGACTAGGGATCTCATTGTCTCCATTCTTCCCTACAAAATGGATCCACTATCTATAGGTTTCAAATACTTTGGGTACCGTCTCCACACCGTCTCAAACCTCTTGGGTATCGCACTAATGATTGGAGATGGATCATTAATATTTTTGAAAAACGAATCAGTAACTGGGCATACAGATTGCTATCACTTGGTGGAAGGTTGATTCTCGTTAGGTATGTTCTCTCCAGGTTAGCTGTATATTGGTTTGCATTAGCCTGCATTCCTAAATCCATCCTGAATTGTCTTAGGCGCCACATATTTACTTTTCTTTGGGGCAACACTGATGGTAAACCGAAGATGCACTTAGTGGATTGGCACACTATCTCCAAACACCATGAATATGGTGGATTCTCAAAAATATGGAATGGTTTGGCATGTCCCTCGGATTGAAAAGTCTTTGGATGGTTTTAAATGGTAATGGAACATGGAGTCACACTATTGGTCATAAATATCTTAAAAACTTAACTGTGGATGAGTGGTTGCGCAAACATCACTTTCTTGTACAAGGTTCATCCTACTTCTGGAATGGTTTTATAAGAACCCTTTCTTGGATCACCAGTCAACTGGGTTGGAAGGTCGGAGATGGAAAGCGCATTAGACTGGGGGTTGACCCCATAATTGGTATGAACTCTTCCTTCGTTCTCTCCGAGGGCCTCAAAGACTATCTCTGTGATTATGGAATATCACATCTCAATCAGGCACGAAATATGGATACTGGGACAAACCATCAGTCGTACTGGTTATTTGCTGTTGATTTGGATCCGGGTGGTAACTGGAATGAACAATGGAAAGATTATGTTAAAGGGTTGACTCACAGTGGCATCAGATTAAAGGAATTTGAGGATACTCCTCTATGGATACACAATAAGGCTTCAGGTACTGTCTCGGCTAGGTTGGCCTATGATCTCATTGTCTCCTCTCTATTGCCTCTTTCTCTTGTTAGATCTCACTCCTGGTTATGGTGCTGTAATGTTCCTATAAAAATTAAATGTTTTTTGTGGCTTTGTATTGAAAATCACATTAATACTTGGGACAATCTGAGAAAAAAAGGATGGGCTGGACCCAACAGATGCAGCCTCTGCAGAACTAATGAAGAATCTATCAACCATCTCTTTGTCAAGTGTTCCTTTGTACAGGCTATCATCAACATTTTGCACAGGAAGTTTAACTGTTCCTTGGCTTGGAATGATCTATCTTTATTGGGCAATTTAGAAGACTGGTTCAAAAGGGATAGAGAATGCCTCTACCTTCCCTTATTCTTCATCTAGAACTTGTGGATCTCCCGAAACTTTTGCATATTTGAAGATAAACAACTTGCATTGATCCCTCTTTGCTACAAAATTATGGAACAAGTTAACTCCTATCCTGTTGTCAGTAAAATAAAAACCAGGAACAAGAACATTGGTATTACCCCTGTCTTAACTTATCCATCAGGTTTTTTTGATGGTGTTGTTGCAAATAAGATTGGAGGTGTTGGTATATATATGCTGATCAGTCAGTCTCACTTTTTTTGTATCAAGATGGGTGTGGGCTCAGCACCAATACCAGAGCTGAACTTTTGGCACTGCGGGCACTTTTGTACTTTTCAAAAGAGATAGGGATCCCCACTCTCCATGTGTATAGGGACTCTTCTGTCATAATTAATTGGGCAAATGACAAAGAAGCCGCTCCCAGCCCTCGATCTGGATGCCTGGTGTGACAACATTGAGGGACTCAAAGCATGCTTTCTCGTGTTAGACTTTCAACATGTCTATAGAGAACACAATGAGAGGGCAAACAATTTATCCAAGGAAGCGCTCCCCATAGCCTCCGACCTTCTTTCCTTCATAGAATACTATGAAGGATTAGCTATTGGGGAAGATAAGTTTCAACTCTTCTAGAGCTAAGCTTGTACATCCTACTCTTGAACCATTTTGGTTTTATTTCGAGTATGGACGCTTGAGTTTTTTAGAGTATCATTATGGATACTTAAGGTTGCCACTGTTCACCTCTGAGGGTTTGGTATTAGTACTCTTCCTCGAGCACTTCCTTGGATAAACTGAACTGGGCTCTTTATGTTGCCTCTATGGACATGTTTGAATTGTTCGTACATGTTAAAGCTGGTTGATGGATGGTGACTTCAGTGACCCTTGATTTTCTTCTATTTGGCATTGTATGCTCATAAGATCTGTCTTTTGACTGAGCACTGAAATGATATATAAATATCATGGTGATGTAACAAGTTACCTTTGATTCAAGATTGAATAACAAAAAGTAGTTATTTTTCTAGCTCCAAATCCTTTAGAAAAAAGAAGAGCAACAAAATACCCATGTGAAACAAAAGAAGCCTTAGACGTAGAGTGTTAAAACCATCATGTAGACTTTGAATTTGTCCCAAAAGAGAAAAAGATAACTAAAAGAAAATCAAGAATATAAAAGCCACCCAAATTAGTAAGCACCCCTTGACAACAAGCATACTTACATTGGTAACCATCACAAAGATTCGTTAGCACATTCGAGTTGTAGCATTTTATGTCAAACTAAGCATCTAATGTCATATGAGGACGACGAGGACATTCCAGGACCTTCCATGAAATATATCAACTCTGCTTCCAGAGACTTCTTTCCCTCTCCATAAATAAAAGTAGTTAACGCCTACAAGTATCAGTTCACAGATTATCATTAATCTTGTCTTCGATATCGTCGATTCTGGAAAGTGTTTGTTTCCTTTTCTATTTGGATTCAAGGGTATGCAATTTCAGTTTTCTGATAATTTTAGGGTTTGTGGTAATGACTTGGAGTTTTTGTAACCAGTATTTTTTCAGGGTTTGAGCGGTTTGCTGACTTTGTGCATGTCTTGGCAGGAATTGTTTGGACAGAAATGGCTACTGTAGCTTCTGCAAAGAGTAGTGTCATGAAATCGGTAATTCCGGCCGTCAAGAAATGCTTGTTGCCGTCAGGCCGTCCAGGGACTTCCGCTGCCTCTGGAATGTGCCGGAGCTTGTCAACAGCTGCAGCAAAATACATGCCTGAGGACGATTCCTCGATTCAAGATGACAGACAAAGCCGCGCGGCTTCGGAAATCCGCCGCGCGGGTTTTCCTAATTTTTTTGAGGGTGAGCCATGTAAAGCCCCGTTGAATTTAATGCCCGTTAGGTTTTCCATGTCGTTATAAAGGGGTTTAACCTTTCTTTTCTTCTGATATTGAGCAGATTCATTTTATCCTCTGAGGAGCTTAGGGTTTGGCCTCGATCAGCTGTTCGATAATCCTTTCCTTGCCGCGTCTCGCGGAACAGGGGATGCCATTCGAGGCGGGTCGAGAAAGCCGTGGGATGCGACGCAAGACAAGGAAGCTCTGCATCTGCGGGTGGACATGCCAGGGTTAGGGAAGGAAGATGTGAAAGTTTATGCCGAGGAGAACGCGCTGGTGATAAAGGGGGAATACTCCTCAGATGCAGAGTTGGACGGCAGTGGACGGAAATACAGCAGCCGCATCGAACTTCCTGCGAAAGTGTACAAGCTGGACCAGATTAAAGCTCAGATGAAGAATGGCGTCCTCAAAGTTACAGTTCCCAAGCTTACAGAAGAGGAGATCAAGAATGTGATTAACGTGAATATTGAGTAGGGTTTTGTATTCAAACGCAGATGCCGGGAAGTTTTCTTTTCTTTGTTTATTGTTTTGTTCCGATGGGGTGTGCAAGATTCAGTGTTGAGGATAAAGCTGTGCCGATATTGTTTCGATATAAAAATGTTGCATCAACCGGATGTTTGATGATGAATATTTTTTTGGCTTTTTATATGAATATTTGGGGTGTTTGGGAATTTTTTTGCCTTTTTATTTGTGATTAATCAATCCGAAATGATGACCACGAAAAGTTTGGATTGTTCTCAGGCTACCTTCATAAAAAAAAAAAAAAATCTTGTTGTCTTTTTTTCAGAAGAAAAAATAAACATATCTTATTATAATGGAAATATGTTATTTAAAGAAATAGCCTATTCTTTTAAATAAACATATCTTATTATAATGGAAATATGTTACTTGAAAAAATAGCCTATTATTTTGTAATTCAAAATATACTATTATATAATTAGTTATTTATTCTATAATTAGTGGAATCATCTTGGGGTATTGGTATTATAATAAAATATACTTTTATAAAATTTGTTATTTATTCCATTAGTGGAATCATTTTAGGGTATTGGTATTTATTGGTATTGGTATTATAATAAAATATACTATTATATAATTTGTTATTTATTCCATTAGTGGAATCATTTTAGGGTATTGGTATTATAATGAAGGGAAAATATAGTGATTAGTGGATACTTTTAGAAAAAAGTATAGTGATGAGTGAATTCATTTTAGGTTATTAAGGTTATATTGAAGGGAAATATAGTGATGAGTGGATTCAATTCAGGGAAAATATAGTGATTTCGTTTTAGGGTATTGATATTATAATTAAGGGAATATAGTGATTAGTCGATTCATTTTAGGGTATTTAATGATTTGAGACTCAATAATTTAAGAAGCTAAGGAGATTAAATCACCTTAAGGAAAATTGGGAAATCCGATATAAAGACATTAAATCATAATGAATTCGGAGTTAGAAAGATCTTTTTGAGGAATTTTTTAAATATTGGGCTAAGAAAAAATGGTTATATATTTAAGATTTTTTTAAGGACTTTTTTTAATATTGTGCTAAGAAAAAATGGTTATATATAAATGGAGGTTGTTATATATATATATATATTAAAAGGGGTTATAGTTTTGTATATTAATGTACTCAATTTAGGTAATATGTCATCTATTTAATGTTTTTTTTTAAGGGAAAAAAAGTCTATTCATATTAAGGTATTGATGATTTGGGATTCTATAATTTAGAAACTCTTCTCGATTTGGGATTCTATAATTTAGAAACTCTATAAGAAGAGTTGGAAGGGGTTATAGTTTTGTATATTAATGTACTCAATTTAGGTGATTTGTCATATATTTAATGTTTAAAAAAAAAACTTTATTCACATTAAGGTATTGATGATTTGGGATTCTATAATTTAGGAACTCTATAAGAAGAGTTGGAAGTCGAGGGACTTCTTTCATTAAAGTCTATTCACATTAAGGTATTGATGATTTGGGATTCTATAATTTAGGAACTCTATAAGAAGAGTTGGAAGTCGAGGGACTTCTTAAGGAAAAGAAGATATGTTAAACATGAGGCTGTTATATTATATCATAAACATGTAAGAGAATATCATAAACATGTAAGAGAAGGTGAGGATTATGTAAGAGAATATCATAAACATGTAAGAGAAGGTGAGGATTATATTTTTGATTAAGGAGGAAATATCGTCATTTTTTTTGCTTGAGGTTTGGGAATAAAGTCTAACAAAGTGTTGGAATTTTACTAACTAGAATCCTACTTGTCAAATAATTTTTTTTGGATGTTTTGGGATTTCACATTCCTCTTCACTAAATGTTTTATTTAAATATGTACACATTTAAATATGTACATGTACCCGTCAATAATAACATTTTAGTGTTGTAGTTTGAAAGTATCAATGAACTAAGTATGGATAAGGACAATCAACCACATGTATTCATATTACCTTTTACACATAAACGCGAGAAATAATCGCATAAGGTGCAAGCCCCCAGGAAGCTTCCTTGATAGCTAATAAGAACCCCATTGGGTTGACCTAGGGACCTTGGGTGGAAAGAGTATAATTACCTAGGACATGAATTACCATTAGAAGTGTGTTGGAGATTGTTTACAGGTTTCAGAGTTGGATTTTGGTCATTGGGGAAGAGTCGAAGAAAAAATGCATTTCAAGTAAGATTAAAAACCCTCTTACCAATTCATTGAGTTTTTGTTGTTGATCATTGATCATTCTACAAGATCAATGATCTATATGTATGGTCGGATCAACGTCGAATGAATTCAAACTCTGGATTTCCCTACAGAAATCCAATTCCTTACTAGTTACATACCCCAGATTATCCATTTTCCACGCTACATCAACATTCCCTCGCGAAGCATTAATTCAGGATTTAGCCACAACCAGTGCTAACAATTCATTTAGTGATTCGAGTGATTAATTAATTGAGAAATTTAAGTCATGCAACGTTCCATACAGACTACAGGTCCTTAGTGTGGTCTGTCATAGGTGATAAAAGTAGAGGTAGCACACCTTCGAGTTTGATAGCGATTGTATCACTAAGTATCCTTCATTAGAAAGCCATCACCTTGTCCTGCATCCATTCTTCTTTTCCCACCTTCTCTTCATCCAAGGTGGTTCTATTTTTCTTATGATGCTCGTGTATTAAAGGCCCTTCGTGAAGCTTGAAGCCATTATATACCTCCCAAAAGTGATGGAACTATTCTATATTCTATATATCTATAATCCAAGTTCTTTTACTTGATCTCAAAATGTATATGCTTTGGTTGCGTATGCTTAGGGGTAAATTGGTTAATCAGTTAGTGCTAGTGGATCTACTGCTTCTCTCTCTTCTTATGGTGGTTTTGGGAGAACAACTAGGGTGGGTCTATATCTTGATCTATACTCCTCTATTCTTTTATGTTTTCGTTCATAATAATGGTAGAGAAAAGCAAAAAAAAGGAAGGCCAAGCCAAGACAAGCCTTCTATGGAGAGAGTTATACCCACTGTGCAACTACTCACAATTGTGAGCTTTAGAACTCACAACAGTTGCCTGTTGAAACTTGGGAACATCATTTTGATGCACACCTTTTCAACTACGCCAAGTCACAAAGGAAAGATCGATGGAACAATCCTCGAGCCTTCCACTTGCACAATCCTGGAGGATGGAGCCTTCCAAGTTCCTCCTACGATTGCGAACCCTAACAAGTCGGCAACCAATATGCTTTAAGTTGCAATTTTGTAGAATGAAGGCCTATGGAAGCTTGGTTGTGGCCCTATGGTTTGTGGGATGCCATTCGCTGATTCATTGGAGACCAGAGTTTGAGTCTGGAGAATACGCAGGTGCGAGTTGGAATATTTGTCATTCTAATTTCTCACTGATCGGATAAATTTTGATTGATAGCTCAACTGCAGTCTGCTCAAGTCACACTACGCAGTGGGAAACATTTAACCATCGAAGATTTAACCCAATATGCTTTTCATCTTCATGCATCAATGTTCCCTCAACTTTCCCAAAGAGACCATTGTTTCCATACTTGGCAGCGCATTGCGCTACTAACTAGATCCAGACCTCCTAGCGGAAGGAAACCTTGAGACTTCCTGCAATTCTAGAGATATTGTTTACATACTTGGTAGCGCTACTTATTAGATCCACAAATCCTAGCAGAAGGAAACCTTGAGCCTTCCTGCAATTCTAGAGCTTTCCTGTACAACTTTCAAAGGAGCGAGTTGTTGCAGCCCGCGGGGTTTAATTATCCTCTATGAAGGTATGGTTTCGGGGTTTAATTATCGAATATTAAGTTATGGATGCGGGGGTTTAATTATCCTCTATGAGGCCTTGAAGGTATGTCTTGGCCAATCGGGGATCAATGGGATTGGGACGTGGTGGTGAAACCATACCTAACCAGCCGCATTTACTAGTGGATTTTCATTTTCCATACTTAGTAGCACTTTAGTCTGGGTATCAGTGGGAACTGGGACGTAGGGGTGAAACCATACATAACCAACGGATTTACAGTTTCAATACCGGGAACTGGTCAACGCTTCTTATTAGATCCGAACCTCCAGCCTCCAGGTAAGAGAAAACCTTGAACCTTGATGTAATTCAAGAGCCTTCGTGCACAATTTTCAAAGGAGAGGACACCGGGCACCATCACCGCCGGGTTGAATGAATTCACATAGCCTCACACAATTATGCATTCAGTGGCATTCATTGCCATTAACTGATGGGCCATGGAATTTAATATTTCATGTGGATGGTGCCAAGTGGACAATGATGACCTAGACCTGGATTAGAAGTTAGAACTTAGGGGCATAATGACGTTTTGATAAAAATTTAAATCGTCAAAAATACGTTCTACCAAAAACTTCAACCGTTTAACAAAACGTCTTCGGCCAATTTTTACTTGTATTTGACGGGGAAAATGTTAATAAACGTGCAAATGGCCGTCAAATTCCAACTCTGGGCGGGAAGGATAAGTAATTAAGAAGATGAGGAAAGTCGAGAAGGATGTGTCAAAGGATCTTCAAGATGCAAGATAATTCTTCTCCTCAAAAATCCCTTTGAGATTTTATATTGCCATGTTAAAGTGGCAAGGATAAAATAAGGAAATGTAGTCTATGCCAACGGTGATAAATAGGAGATTTATGTTCCTTTACAATTTCAATTTTCGGGCCCTAAGAGCCAACAATTTCATGCATGTTGTGGGAGTCCCCTTCTCCCTTGCTGGAATGGGATGCATGGAATAACACTTGATGAATCCCTTAACCCACGTATTAATTGGTGCATCAAAGGATGCTTAATGGTTCTTGTGTTTCTAGACGGTAAAGGCGTAGTCTACACATGCAAGATGGAAAGGAGGACCGTCATATAGTCGGATGGCATTTTGAAATGCCTCTTTCAATCGATGACAATTGAAGAAGAGTGGGGGATTCTGGAAGGTGTAGATAATCAAAGGTTCCACGGTTTGCTTGAATCATTTTCTTCTTGCTCAGTCGGGGATCCAATAATGAAGACAACGACGAAGAACGCGTCAAGCAGATGGGTAGAGAGCTTTGCTAGCTTGAAGAATGGGTTTGATGGCTTCAAAATTTATTTGCAAAGGGTTTTTGAAGCAATTTGTAGTAGGATACAAGAGAATTGTGAGACGACCTCTAATGTAAGATACATCTACAACTAGTTATTGTAGAAATTTTCAGCACTCTCCCAACCCGGTTTTCAACTTTGTTTATAACATTGTTTAATACCCAACCCAATTTGTTTTTCTGCTGCAAATTAGATTTTGCTCATAAACAATAAGGATTGAAACACAAGAAAAACTTCTACAACATTTCATGAACAAAAAATAAACCACATTCAACCATAAATTTCAGATACAGTATTTTTGGTCAAATGACCCAGTAAAACCCCCAACCTCCAAGGAAAACTTGTGAGAGATTTTATTGTCTGGAAAATTTATAGCAATAGACAAATAATTTTCAGACCAACTCATCTTAACTAGACGAAAATATTTTTCCTCGTTTTTCGTGCCAAACAGAAAAATGCAAACTCAGATATTTTTATGTTCTATGCCTTGATTTTGTTGTTGTTGTACGGACTGTACGGCAATCGTACATAAAGACTGTACGAGATGTATGTATGGACCTCGAAACTCTGCTTGCAAATTTCCGTGGGATTTGTGCCCATGAATTCTTTCCTTGAAAATCGTGCTCAAAAACTCCTCGAAAATAGTGTTGTACTTTTGCCTCAAGATCCATGCCGCTATACGTAATCTGTACCGTACGAACTATACGAAACATCAATAAATGTTGTTGTACTTTGCCTCGATTTTTGTGCCTTGTTGTTGTACTTTCCCTCCTCGAAATGCATGCCAAATAAAAATATTGCTGCTGTTATTTTTCTCTGTTTCTCAGAAAATTACTCTCTCTTCTCTCTCAAATCCAAAAGTGCCTCTTCACTTGGAAACTTTCATTTTTGGTGAAAAAATTAGGATTAATGAAAATCATCTAATCCTAGGGCTCAAATTAGTCTAGATGAGTGGTTGTGATTAAAATAATTTTTCTCCACAAAATAATTAATTTCACTCACTTTTTAAATATTTCACTTAAAGTGCACTTTATTCTCGAAAGTGCAATTAATGCTTATCTCAAGTCATTAATATAAAGTCTAAGTGACTCAAACCCTTTTTCCTAGTGACTTAGGCAAAAATCACTTAGGGGAACAACTCCAAGGTATAAAATCTCAACACTCCCTCTTACCGAGGAAGTTGTTCTTCACCACACCCAACTTGTCTCTGAATTGAATAAACATATTCAAGAGACTTTGTAAGGATATCTGCAACATGCTCATCAGTTGAAATGTACTCCAATCTCATTGCTTCTCTCTGAACATAATCACGAATGAAATGATACCTAATCTCAATATGTTTGAAATATCGTGAAATACAAGATTCTCAGAGAATTGGATGCAACTCTGATTGTCACAGTAAATCACCGTAGGTCTCATCTCCTGATCAAATAAATCAACCAATAACTTGCGAAGCCACAATGCCTCGCAACTGGTCTGACTGACTGCCATATACTCGGCCTCTGCAGAACTCAAAGCAATAGACTTTTGCTTTTGACTGAACAATGACACTGTTGTCGAGCCCAAACTGAAACAACATTCAGAAGTGCTCTTCTGGTCTGCCACACTTCCTGCCCAATATGAATCTGTGAATCCAATCAATCTGATCCCATCCGATTTCCTCTAGTCCATACCATACACCACTGTTCCTGCAAGGTATCTCAACACATGTTTTGCGGCTACCCAGTGCACTCTCCTAGGTCCAACCATGAATTGACTGAGAGTGTTCATCGCAAAACACAAATCTGACCTGGAGTTAACCAAATACATCAAAGAACCAATGAGCTGACGATATAGTGTAGGATCCACCAACTCTCACTCAGAAGCATGAAGCTTCTTCTAGTTGGTGACCATCGATGTAGACACCGACCTGCAATCCTCCATCCGAAATCTCCTCAGAATATCAACTGCATATTTTCCCTGTCCCAGGAAAATATGACCAGGATTCTGTTAAACCTCCAATCCTAAAAAATAGTGCATCAACCCAATGTCTGTCATCTCATATTCTGAAGCAAGATATTTCTTGCAAGCTGCAATAGGTCTCTCTCCTCATGTGGTAAATAAGTCATCTACATATAATAGAAGAATGAGCGGATCATCTCCAACCATGATGAAATAGAGATTCGAATTTGCTTCACTCTTCTGAAAACCCATTTGCTGCAAGTAAGAGTCAATCCTAGAGTACCAAGCTCTAGGAGCTTGCTTCAGCCCATACAAGGCTTTCTTTAGCCTGCACACATGAGCCTCTCTCCCATGAATCTCAAAGTGCTGAGGCTGCTCAACATAAACCTCCTCATGTATGATTCCATTGAGAAGTGCGGTCTTCACATCCATCAGATGGATCTTTCAACCCATTTCCGTAGTAAAGGAAATCAAAGCCCTGATAGAAGTATAACGAGTAACCAGTGCAAAGGTCTCATCATAGTCAACTCCCTCAACCTGTTAGAACCCTCACACCACAAATCGAGCCTTGTACTTCTCCACACTACCATATGCAACATGTTTTAGCTTCTAAAGCCAATGAGAAGTCACCACTGACTTCCCCTCAGGTCTCGGAACAATCTCCCAAACATTGTTCTTCATGATGGAATGGTACTCTTCCATCATGGCATCTCTCCAAACATGATGCTAAGAGGACTCCTCAAAAGTAGAAGGATCTGAATCATGAAGACTAGCCACCAATGCCATACCCAATCTGTCTGGCATTTGAATAGCCCTCACTATCTCCTTGGGTGTTCCAAACTCCTTTGCTTCCTTCAGGGTGTTCCCGAAGCCACTTAGGATTCTTCTTCCCTGAAGACTGCTCCCACACTGGTCTGTCCTCATTTGATGAACTCCCAGAGGTAGAAACCTCACTAACATGTGAACCAGAAGCTGGAGTACCAACTACTAGTGAACCCTGTGATCCTGAAGCTCTGTATGGTGAACCTGTAACCTGAGACCCACAACCTGTCTCCGAAGATCCTGCTGGTTGAACCACTAAAACTAGAGAACCTGTGCCTATACTGTGTGGTCCAGTAACCCCAGAAACCTCTGAACCTGTTTGTTGCACTGAAGGTACCTGTGAAACTACCTGAGGTGTGGGAACTTGCTGCTATCCCAGCTCTAACTCTCTAGATTTCCTGAAGGCCCTCTCCTCCTCAAATCTCACTTCCCTCTTCACAACAACCTTCATATGAGAAGAAAGATAAATGCGGAAGGCCTTCGTAGACTCATCATACCCCACAAAGATGCCTCTCTCTGCTATGGGCTCAAACTTTGTCCTCTTCTCAGAAGGGACATGTGAGTAAGTCAGGAAACCAAATATCCTAAAATGACTCACCTCAGGCTTCTTACCTGTGAAACTCTCCTCAGGTGTCTTGTTCCCCACGACACGATGGGGACTCTTGTTTTGAAGGTATACAGTTGTGCTACATGCCTTCGCCCAAAGTAAGACAGGAAGTGACTGATCATTCAACACGGCTCTTGTAGCTCCAACTATAGATTTGTTCTTCCTTTCTGCCAATCCATTCTGCTCAGGAGTGTATGGTACCGTCAACTGTCTTCGAATGCCCTCCTATCTGCAATACTCATTGAACTCCTTTGAGGTATACTCACCCCCATTATCTAATCTAAGTGCCAGAATCTTCCTCCCTGTCTGGTTCTCCACAAGAGCTTTGAACTCTTAGAATCTCTACAAGACCTCCTCATATTTCTTGCTCTTCAGGAAGTAAATCCAGGTGTTCCTGGAATGGTCATTGATGAATGTCACATAATACTCGAACCCTCTTAGAGAAACAACTGACATAGGTCCACACAAGTCGGAATGTATCAAGTCATGAACTCATGATAACCTACTATCACTGCTCATAAAAATAGTCTTGGTGTACTTTCCCAAAGCACACCCCCTGCATACCTCACTGTGCTCCATGCTGAACTCTGGTAAACCTGTAACCATATACCTCAACATACACAAAGCTGGATGATGCAGATGAGCCATCCTCCCGTACCACAACTCACAAAGCTCGTTGCTGCTGCTATGTGCCAAAGGATGCTAGGGATGAAATATGAGCTTGTACAGTTTCCCACATCTGACTCCAATTGTGTATGAAGCAGATGGTCCTCTAGTCTTGGGGAACACACTCACATGTCCATCCAGGAAGGACACCCCAAGACCCCTATCCTCGATCATGGAAACTGAGATCAAATTCTTCTTCAGCCCGGGTTCATACAATACATCTCTCAAAATCATGGGACTCATGGACTCCCTTTGAAAAGTAATGGTCCCACACCCAACTGCTCTGAAAACTGTCATCCCCCAATACTACCTCCACATCTATCACTGACTGTGAAAGCTCAGAGAACATCTCTCGAGCACCTGTCATGTGGCTCGAAGCTCCACTATCAATATACCACGTGTTGGTGGTGGATGCACTCAAAGAATGACCTGTCAACAATGAATACTCCCTCTCACTATCAACATCTGCACTGGTGATGATGGATTCTCTCTCTCTATCAACATGCCCAGTTCAGAGAGAATACTCTCTCTCAAATATCGTTGTAAACTCCTCCACCTATGCCGAAGCTGATGTCTACTTCTTCTTCTTCTTCTTCTTCTGTGGACACTGCCCAACATAGTGTCCAAACTTCTGACAAGTGAAGCACTTCACAGTGCTCAAATCCTTCTTTTGCCCCTCCTGTTGCTTAGCCCCACCCTTCTTGAACTTCTTCTTTCCCTTTGCAATCAATGCCACATTCTCCTCATCCTCCCTACTAGTAGAAGCGTTTCCCTGCACAAGACCTCTTCGGGTCTCCTTTTAAACAAAATCATCACAAATCCTGTCCCATGTAGGTAAGTTCTCCCTGGCTACTAAAGCCTCCACAAACACATCCCAAGGATTTGAAACCCCATTGAAATTTTTCGGTACTAGATATGCATTAGGAACAACCTCCCCCACTCTGCAAGCTCATCTCTCACTTGAGAGATCCTAGTAAGGTAAGATATCACTACCTACCCTTTGGCCATCTTGATACTTTTCAACTTCTCTCTCAAAACCATCTTTCTATTCTCATTTGAGCTTTGAAACAAGCCGGTTAAAACATCCCACATCTGATATGCACGGGTCTTACTCGAGATGTGAGGGATCACATGGTCTTTCATTGCATCTAGGATTATTCTTCTACCTTTTATGTCCTTCTTCTTGAAGGCAGAAAGTGTTGCTGCATCGGTAGAAGGGGGAACAACAATAGGAACTGATGTAGTGTTATGGACCACCTCATCCCACAACTGATTTTCCTCCAATATTAGCACTAGCCTAGCTTTCCATGGGACATTTCCCAACCCCATCAAGCCTGTCCTCCAACCTAAGCGCTGAAGCCATTCTTTATGCAAAGTTTAAGTTTCAACAAGGTGCTACACATTGACAACATAAATCACTGAAGTTTGAAATTTTTCACTATGTATAAATCTTCCCTCTCTTCAACAAAGCCCTAATACCATGTAGATTTTTTCAGCACTCTCCCAACCTGGTTTTCAACTCCGTTTATAACATTGTTTAATGCCCAACCCAATTTGTTTCTCTGCTGCAAATTATATTTTACTCATAAACAATAAGGACTGAAACACAATAAGAGCTTCTACAACATTTCATGAACATAAAATAAACCACATTCAACTATAAATTTCAGACACAATATTTTTGGTCCAATGACCCAAGAAAAGCCCCAACCCCCGGGGAAAATCTGTGAGAGAGAGGAATTTTTATTATCTGGAAAATTTCACAACAATAGACATAGATAATTTTTACACCAATTTATCTCAACCGGCCGAAAATATTCTGCCTCATTTTCCATGCCAAACAGAAAAATGCAAACTCATAAATTTTTCTGTTCTTTGCCTCGATTTTTGTGTCGCTGTACAGACTGTACAGTAGCCATATAGACAGACTGTACGAACCTCAAAAATTGTGCTTGCAAATTGCCTTAGGATTCATGCCCATAAATTCTTTCCTCGAAAATCGTGCCCAGAAACTCCTCAAAAACTGTGTTGTACTTTTGCCTTGAGATCTGTGCTGTTGTACATAATCTGTATCGTATGAACTGTACAGAAAAAAATAAATGTTGTTGTACCTTTTCTCGATTTTTTTCCCTGATGTTGTACTTTCCCTCCTCGAAATGCATGCCCAAAGAAAAATGTTTTTGCTGTTATTTTTCTCTCTTTCTCAGAAAATGGCTCTCTCTTCTCTCTCAAATGCAAAAGTGCCTCTTCACTTGGAAACTTTTATTTTTGGTGAAAAAATTTGTGTGAATGAAAAGTCATCTAATCCTAAGGCTCAGATTAGGTTGTGATTAAAATCATTTTTTTGCACAAAATAATTAATTTCACTCACTTTTTAAATATTTCACTTAAAGTGCACTTTATTCTCTAAAGTGCAATTGATGCTCATCTCAAGTCATTAATATCAAGTCTAAGTGACTCAAACCCATTTTCCTAGTGACTTAGGCAAAAATCACTTAGGGGAACAACTCCAAGGTAGAAAATCTCAACAATTATCATGCCAAGATTTCAAGATAGATGACCTGTAACGTGACCTGAAGGAGCTAATGGGTAAGGTGGATATTAACAAGGATGAAATACTGAAAATGGCTTAGATGACACAATGATGAATCCATTGCCAGGAGAACCCAGATAATGAATCCCACCCAATGGAAGAAGTATCAATCTCAAAGGCAGCCTTTGGCTATGCAGCCAAGAAGAAGTAGTAGATGTTTTCATAAATATCTACCACATTTGTTTTGTGTGTTTTGTTAAATGCACAATATATAAGGATTTGTCCTTCCTCTAATATGGTGAAATCTTGGAAGAGAACTAGGGCTGAATTTCTAACAAGCATTGTCCATATTGCTTTTGAATATAGATTGATATCTATAGCTTTGTAATGTATGGTTATGTACAACTTTTTATAATATAATAGTTTTAAGTTTCTATTAAAAAAAGAGAGAAATATGTAAGAGACATTGAGGTCTAAATGGTCCATTTAGAGTACGTGTTAAATATTATAATGTACGTGATATTGTCTTCCTAAGAAAAGGACCTTAAATATTAACATCAGAGGACAAAAGCATATGACTATGATTCATTCATAGATAATGCCTAGACTCTAAAATGTCTCAATTTCTATTTTCCACTATGCTTTTGAGCTTTGATTCATCCAACCAAATACCATAAACGAATAATCAAATATATGCTTCCGAGCTTTGATTCATTTAACCAATGACCATAAATGAATAATCATATATTTATGTTATGGATTCCATGTTTTAGTGATGTTGAAGCCTCAGTTGTGTATGTGGCTGAAAAGGATTTCTAAGACTTACAACACAGGAATAAGACCTAGCCAAAGGCTTCAAGTGACCCAGCCAAAGGCTTCAAGCAATACTTGCATGGGATTGCTTGAAGCCTTTGACTGGGTCTTCTTCTTGTGTTGTAAGTCTTAGACACCCTTTTCAACCACATCCACAACTGAGGCTTCCACAAGTGACTATTATAGATGTGTAAAATACATCCCACACCACATATTTTCCTCTTCTTGGTAGTCCTTGATATTAAAATTTCCTACCCGGTGGGGCTTTCGGCTCATTGGATCCTTTTTTTACAATTGAAATAAAGTAGTGATATGAGTAGGGGCTTGGGAAGTAGGGATATGCCCATTATTAAATACTAAAGCATTTCAAGTCAGCTAGACTCCCATAGATTAATATAAGGAATGAATAACACCCAAACAACTAACTCAATTGGTTGGGCCCCAGTTGAGAAGTGGTTTCCAATGTAGAGGCCAGAGGTTCAATTCATGGTCCCGTTGGGGTCAAGGCTCCTGCATTGGTGTCACTGATTCCCTAGGGAATTTGGTGCTACAAGGTGAGACCCCTCCAGGTGGACCCCTAGTCATTTCCAGTGAAAAAATAAACTCACCACAGAACAAGACAAGGCTATTAGGTAGTGGATACTTGCTGCATCTTGTAATTTTCACAACTAGTTCATGTAATCATGTAGTTTCAATTTGTTAAAACTACTTGAATTGTGTATGATTAGTTAACAATCAATTTTAGAATTGACAATCGACAATACTTTATATAACAATATATGTTTGTTGATGATTGTAGGTTTGAATTGACATTTAAATTGAAAATGCTTCTAGAGCACTATATACATGTGGTGTATGGTTATTTCCCCTAAATTAAGTTCGGTCGAGAGACTTGATTAAATACAAAAATTGTGAAGTTTAGGCTATAGGTTAAAAGACTTAGGGTTCAAAGCTTACATGTAATAGAACGTCGGCCCAAATACAAAACTACGTTCAAAGGTTGGATATAAGTTGCTTTTATAGTAAAAATACATTATTGACAATGAATAAAGTACAGATTGTTATAACAAACATTGCAGTTATTGTTGAAATTTCAAAAATCGTTTCAAAATAAATAAAATCAAAATAACAATATTTTGTGAAAATAGCTAATTCTATCAACATACCTCTACAAGGGATGAGTACTACAAAGTGTCTGAGATACCTCGTAATTCTTGACATTAGCATTTTATTTCCTATCGCCAAATATCCACTCTCAGAATAATAGTATTAACAATCTAATATATGTAATGTCAACATGACACTATTTGGATTTTGGAATATAGCTAGATGGAACCACCATATAGTTAGGTTAGAACTAATCTCTCTATTTTGGTATGCTACAATAATGAGCTCAACTATATCTATATTCATTATGGGTTTTGAATTCATTTTCCTTTTTACTTGTTTTAGAGAGGTTTTGGGAGCTTGGGGTGATATAGGTTGAAAGGGATAGGGTGAGCGACATGAAACATATCACTACTTGAAGCCACTGGCCATAATGGAGTTAGCATGCACTTTCTTAAGGTGAGTTAGTGTGCATTTTATTTATAAGGATGGCAACAATGTTGCACAACAACCTTGCCACATGCAGGTCATGCAGTATGCCTCTGTTCACTCAACCCGGAAACTAGTGCAATTGAGGCAATTGAGCAATTCAAGCTTTGCAGTGGACCATAATTCAATCATATCATTTGCAAATGTAGGGGCATATGATATTGAGCTCATTCCATTTACATTGCATTTAAAGATTCAATTCAATAACCCATTATGATATTCTTGATATCACTTGGCTCTATCTCGAATTAGGGTGGGGATTCTTTTATTGAATTCCCAACGACTTTGTATTAGAGGGATTGTTGGAATCACCATATATCGATTTAGTAGAGCTAATAAATATCTCGATGTTGCAGAAACTGGAAGAGGAATTGGGTCGCCACAATGTGAGCTTTTTTGTGCCCTAGAATTCTTGCTTCGAAGGGCTAGCCCGGGAGAGCTTCAGGAGGTTCATTCTGGAGGTAGGGAACTTAAGGTTCATGTATAAATTGATTGGAATCCATGTCATTCCCCAATGGGTCACAGAGAAAAAGTGGCTGGTGATGGTGATCTTTTTCATAGCCCTCTCTACCGATTTCCCGCAGCTTTGGACGTCAAGAAACATGATCAAGTTTGGATTTATCATGGTGGTAGATCCATATGGGTTTATGTACATATTTACAACTATAATACTTTTGCATGTGATATGAATTATTGTTTTTGCAATATTTAAAGTCTAAGTGGAGTGGAACAGAGATATTGTCATCCAATTTTTTTAATGTGTCTTGCTCAAAAGTTTCCTACAATTCTTCACTAATGCCATGCAATTCTTCACTATGCCATGATTTATGCCCCCTAGTTCCATCATTCAAAAAATGTAGTGCCCATTTGCCTAGAAGATCTCGCTTGCTTATGCTCCGCAAGTTTATTGAAACTCCCTCACTACAACAAAAACTGAATTTAGAGTCTCTTTTTGCATCCTTTTTTGCATCTAGACCATCTTTCAGTGTATTTTTCTTCATTTTTTGGACAAAATGGCGCAATTTCACGGGTTGGTGCTATTTTAGGCGTTTTTTGCGTCCGTTTTCTAAAACTGACACAAATTGCGGCATAATTTGCACCTGGTTATGTGCCAGGTTTTGCATCAGGTTTTGCGACAGGTTTTCAGCCTAGTTTTGCACCTAATTTTGCGCCTAGTTTGTACATCTACTCTTGTTGCGCCCCCTTTTATGCCCATGTTCGCTTCAACTTTTATGCCATTGTTTTCATCCACTTTTGCATCCTTTTTTACATCCACTTTTGCATCCACTTCTGCTTCTTTTTTTGCATCCCTTCATGAGCCAAGTTTTGCATCAAAGTTTACATCTTGTTTTGAGTCTAGTTTTGCATCTCGTTTTGTTTCAGCCATTTTTGCATCCACTTTTGCATCCATTTTTTCGTCCACTTTTGCACCCACGTTTTCATCCCTTTTGCATCCCATTTTGCATCCATGTTTATGTCTTTTTTTGCATCTACTATTGCATCCACTTTTTCAGCCACTTTTGTCGCGTCCCAATTCACACCCATTTTTGCGCTTAATTTTACACCCACTTTTGCTTCAACTTTTGCATCCACGTTTTCATCTTTTTTTGCATCTAATTTTATATCAGTTATTGCATCCCTTTATGCATCCATTTTTGCATCGGGTTTTGCGTTGGGTGTTACGACTACTTTTGCATCTAGTTTTGCATCTACTTTTGTTGCATGCACTTTCGCATCCAATTTTGTATCCAATTTTACATCCATGGTTGTATCCACTTTTGTGCCAATTTTTTCAGCATGTTTTGCTTCCATGATTGCATCATTTTTTGCATCCACTTTTGCATCCATTTTTGGTGCACCCCATTATGCTCCCACTTTTGCTCCTATTTTGTTGCATCATTTTTTGCATCCATGTTTTTATCCACTTTTGTATCCAGTTTTACACCCAGATGTTGAAGATGAAAATGAGGATAATGATTATGATATTGAGGATGGTTATGATGATGATGATAATGTTGTTGATAATGAGGAGAACGATGACAATGATGATGAGGATGAGGATAATGGCAATGGCAACATTGCCGATGATTATGATGGCAATGAAATGAATTATGATGATGGTGATGATGACAATGACAATGATGATGAATACAATGAGAATGATGATGTTGATCATCTTAAAAAATAAGTTGTTATTTGTCATGCATAAATTGTGTGTGTCCTCCATGACCCTTTTCCACTAATCACATATTTTGGGTAGATGTTATTTCTTATGCCAAAGGTAATGATGAATAACTGATGAAAATGTCAATAATCATGATGATGATGATGTCAAGGACAATGGCGATGATGATGACATGGATGATGATTATGTCGATGATGATGACTATTGTGATAATCATGATGACAATGACAAAGATGACGATGATGATCATGATCATCATCATTTCCATCATCGTCATCATCAAAAACATCATCATTGTCATTGTCATCTAGTTTATC
>LPNX011094959.1:138330-167595 GCA_001517045.1 Pseudotsuga menziesii | reverse complement strand
TTAGGGATTTAGATAGAGAAAAAGAAATTGGGGGTTAATGGATTATAGAGAGAGTAGGAATTAGGGGTTTAGAGAGAGGGAGGGATTACATGTTGAGAGAGAGAGAGATAGACTAGGGGTTGGGTGTTTAGAGAGAGAGGGAAAGAGATTATGGTCTAGGGTTTAGAGAGAGAGAGAGATAAGGGGTTATGGATTTAGAGAGAGAGAGAGATAAGGGGTTATGGGTTTAGGGAGAGAGAGAGATTGGGTTAAGGGGTTTAGAGAGAGAAAAAAAGAAGATTATATATTGAGGGTTGTTGGATTAGAGAGAGAGAGAGAGAGAGAGAGAGAGAGAGAGAGAGAGAGAGATAGATTGATTGGGGGTTAAGCATTAATAGTTTGATTATTTAGCTGTTAGGGTTATAGGGGTTAAATTTTAAGTGTTTGAGATTTATGACTTGAAGTGTTAATGGTTTTATGAGTTAGTTGTCAGGGTTATAGAGGTTCATTTTTAATGGGTTATAACTTTAATCTTAGAATCCCTATAACATTTGGGGGTGATATGTAATAGAATTTATAGGTTAAAGGTGCACGAGGTTAAAGCTTAAGGGTTAGACACCTTATGTGGGTGAATATTTAGGAGTTAATATTTATAGAATTAGGGGTTTTATGGGATATAGGAGTTGAGGAGAAGAAATTTTAGGTGTTAGTATTACATTCGTCAAATTAGTTAAGATAAATATGATTTTGGTGTTATACAAATTTGCAAGGTTTTGGGACTTCTAAAGGTTAAAATTTTATAATTTGCAAGTGTTATGTTCTAAAATTTAGTGGTGATAAGTTATATGGGTTGCATGAGATAGTGGCTAAAGTAAATAAGTTTTATAGGAGATAGGCGTGATAGGGCTGAAAGTTATAAATTAACAAGGAAATATATCCTAACTCCTAGGTTGCATGAATAGAGTGTCAACAAAGGGGGGTCCCTCGTTAGACCACTTTAAAAACCTTGTGTATACATGGTCGACCACCCAGCTTGGGGCGTATTGGGAGGGCTTCTCTGGGAGTTACTTCCCTCCACCTATTACTAGCGCAACGGCGTCCCAATTCCCAGTTACAACAAAGGCACATGTGTCAAGATACCGAGTTAGGAAATTGTTTCCAGGCAATTTCCCAAAATGGTCCTTTGAAAACACTCTACACATGACTTCGAATAGTAACACTATGGTCAACATACTAATGCAAATAGTATAAAAGAATGTATACAATTTAATATTCCTAACAACAAATATTTTCTAAAAGATTATTCACACTGAAATATTTCCATTAAATTTATATATATCAAACAAAGATATCATTAACCTAGAAATAAACATTTAAAAAAAATGTATCATCATTCAAAGTAAATAAGATAACAATTTATAATCTAACAAAACTCTAAACTATTTCAATACCCACAAGCAAAAAACTCTAAATTATTTATTAAATTTATATATATCTAACAAAGATATCATTAACCTAGAAGAAAAACATTTAAAAAACAATGTATCATCATTAAAAGTAAATAAGATAGCAATTTATAATCTAACAAAACTCTAAACTATTTCAATACCCACAAGAAAAAGAAAAACTCTAAATTATTTCAACACAAAAAAAAATCAAAATTTTTAACTAGAATCATAGGAGAAGTCTCACATGCCTTATAAATTTCTACACATAAAAAACAATGTAAAAGATTAAGTACTCATTTTTAAATTAATAGTAGAAAATTTAACAATGCTTAGTAAACATATGAAAAACTAGCAAAATAAAAAGAAATACAAAATTTATATTGAATTAAAAAGTAAAACTAAACAAAAGTAAAACTAAACAAGATTCACCATTCATCATGGGTTTGTAAAAAGAATAGACCAAAAAAAAAGTATTATTATTATATATATATATATACTATTCTTTTTAGTTTGCACTGCAAACAAATATTTACTTTAATATTATAAAATAATTTCAAATCCGAAGAAATCCATAATTTAAGATAATAAAATAATTTCAAATCCAAAAAGATGTATAGTTTAATATAATAAAATAATATTAAATCCAAAAAAACTCATAGTTTAAAATAATAAAATAATTTCAAATCAATAAATACAAAGTAAAGTGGAATGAAGTGTAACTTTAAAGGACATGCCAATATCAATATCTTATCTTTGGGTGCTTGGTCAATATCTTTACATAAAGCAATTCATTTTTGATTAAAATCTGGGCCAAAATCTCAGTCAACCACTATGGGTTCAAGTCCTGATCGAATCATTTGGATTTATCGAGAAACTATAGTTCTGAACCCACCGCACCGTGTGTATTCAGTTAAAACTACCACCCCCTATTAAGATGGAAGTTATGGGTTCAAGCCCAGCGAGTCTTGATCGAATGGAAACAATATTTCACTCAATTTCACTCAAATTCTGAACCCATCATGTATACTTTTTACTACCACCCTGGTAAGATGGATGTTATGGGTTCCAGTCGTGTGAATCTTAGCCAAAAACTACCACCCTAGTAAGATGGATGTTACTACCACCCTGGTAAAATAGAATAAGTTAGATTTATCCAGAAACTATAGTTATAAACTCACCATATGGACATTTGGACAGTCTTTCAATATAATCTCCTTGTCTAGATGGAAGTTATGGGTCCAAGCCCCATGAGTCTTGATCGAATAAGGACGTTTTTTATGATAATCGGAATGGGTTAGACTATCACCCTATCAAGATGAAAGTTATGGGTTCAATTCCCATGAGTCTTGACCAAAATACCTAATCACTTTATAATGATTGAAACCAAGTTATGAGTTCAAGATCCCGTGAGTCTTGATCGATTAAGTTAAAATAAAATCCCGCAATACCATGTTATTCATTAAGTTAAAATGAAATCCTGCAATACCATGTTATTCATTACTATACTATTTAGTTAAGCACATAATTTGAATTTGGACTATTTAATTGGGAAAATTCAAGTATTCTAAATCAACTCCACAAACTATATGTCAAAATTTATTGCCAAATGTTTTGCCACTGAAGTAGAAAAGGGAGGTTTGAAGTGGGAAGAAATAATAATAAATAAACATGAACATTAGAAATAACAACAATTATTCTCATGTACATGAATCTATCTATAAGTTTTCATTCAAAATTTTCTACACTTACAAACATATATATATAATATAACAACTAACTTTTTTGGTAAGTGATTTATCAATTAATCACAACTTAATCAATTGCTACGTGGCTCGGAAAACTCACCAGTGCCTGCCCGCTGTAGATTTCCTCAGATTCTCTCCTTGCTTTCTTCAATTTAGAGGTTGCTAGTTCCTTTCCCTCAGGGCCTTTATCGTCATTTTTCTGCTCATGCATATATTAATTATCAAGTCCCTGCCATTGATTATTGCATACCCAAACCTACCTGATAATTCCTGGTTGTTGCTCTCATCGGAATCCCTTTTTGGTATCTTCACAATCATTCCCATCTCCTTTGCTTTAACCCCAATCAGAATCGAACCCAACACACTGCATAGAATAACACAAACAATTCCTTGTATAATTTTATGGGCAATACAAACAATAATGAAAACACCCAACAACCTTAATAATGAAAACAACCAACAACCTTACAATGTTATAAGTATCTGATTCATACTCAGCTTCTCGTCAAGGATTATGGTGACCATGACTGCCATGATTATGAGCAACAATGGATTAAACATTGTAACAAACATCCGCCCTTTTCCTCGAATGCAACATGTCATTATACAGAAATCTATTCCGGAGGCCATAACTCTTAAAAATTTTCTAACTATGATAAAATAAACCTTAAGATAAAAATGAGGGTAACTATGATAAACCCTAAAATAAAAATTAGGGTAACTAAGTTAAGATAAGAAATTACTGATAAGATAAACCTTAAATTACTGATAGTATTAGGAAATCTCAAGAAGATAAAAAACATAAACCAATACAGAGAATCCTAAAAACTATAAAATTATCTATTCAAAATAAAATTAAAACTAAAAAGCAAACAACAGATCTGAAATCCAATAAAAATAACATGGGTTTTCAAGAAATATAACAACAGATAACAATAACAAGTAACCACTACACGCACACAACAAATGTGGAGAATCTCATAATGATTGATGTTTATAACGTTGATCAAGACATAATTAGATTCACAAAATTAAAAAAGCACGGGATAGAATCATGGGCTTTGTATTGCGAAACCCAATGCAAATAAACAGTGAAACATGTATTGAATCATGGGCTTTGTAATGTGAAACCCAATGCAAATAAACAATGAAAGATGACCCTGAAACGTTGATGACCACAGAGCCGAACTCCACACGCTTCTTTTATATCCAGGCGGAAAGGATCACAATCAATTACGCCATTGCAACAAAGCCACTGCAAGCAATAGCCATGGAAGACCATGGGCATCCTCTCCTTCTTGTCCTGCACATATACAAAACCAATTAATGCAAAGTGGTAAATGACTGAAGTTTAAGAATAAGTTAAAAATTATATATAATGGGAGAGGGCCTCACAATATACAAGCACAAGAGCCTTCATTGTTTGCCATGTGATAAACCCGAAGATAAAATTACTGTAACTATGATAAAATAAACCCTAAGATATCGATAAGATAAACCCTAATATTACTGATAGTATTAGAAAATATCAGGAAAATAAAAACATGAACAAATAGAGATAATCCTACAAAGCGGGAACTATCTATTCAAAATAAAATTGAAACTAAATTACTATACCACCAAACAATTGCTATACATAAAATGTGTTCATAGTTACTACCTCACAACAGAGTAGATGACAACATATGCCCAGAATAGAATCACAATGTCTTCCATATTGCACAGGCGTTTGCATACATATTGGATTAATACCCATTAATTACTGCACAAAGCCAACAACAGATCTGAAATCCAATAAAAATAACATGGGTCTTTTTAAGGATTATAACAACAAATAACAATAACAAGTAACCACTGCACTCACACAACAAATGTGGAGAATCTCAAATTGATTGATGTTTATAACGATGATCAAAACATAATTAGATTTACAAAATTAGAAAAGCACGAATAGAATCATGGGCTTTGTAAAGCGAAACCCAATGCAAATAAACAGTGATAGCTGACCCTGAAACGTTGATGACCACAGAGCCGAACATGCCTGGGAATCGTCACTCCACACGCTTCTTTTATATCGAGCGGGGACGGACCACTGCAAGCTCTTTGCAAGAAAGGCACTGTAAGCAATAGCCATGGAAGCCCGTGGGCATCGTCTCCTTTGTGTCCTGCACGTATGCAAAACCAATTAATGCAAATTGGTAATTGACTGAAGATTAAGAATATGCTCAAAATAATATAGAATGGGAGAGGACCTAGCGACATACAAACACGGGAGCCTTCATCATGCCATAATCGTGTTGGTCTGAGCCATGTGGAGCAGCAGATGACTAATTCTTGAACATCATGCTCTACCTCGGCCTCCTTCTGACCATTCATGAGATGATTAGCATTTTCAAAAAATAATTCACATTGTCATAAAAGCATTCTAAATTCACATTGTCTTTTTACATCAACTATGCCGTTACCATACACCGAATACTCACGTTTTGAAATGACTTTTTTGTTTTAAATCAAGATTGCCGTTATTATACAACGGCTACTCTGTATTTGAAATGGTTTTTAATCTCTGGTAATGGCTACTCTGTATTTGAAATGGTTTTAATCTCCGGTAATGGATACTCTACATTTCAAATGCTTTTTAATCTCAGGTAATGGGTACTCAAGATTTGAAATGCTTTTTAATCTCAAGATGGGTACTCAAGATTTGAAATGCCTTTTAATCTCCGGTAACGGCTACTCTGTATTTGAAATACTTTTTAATCTTCAGTAATGGCTACTCAAGATTTGAAAATCTTTTTAATCTCCGGTAATGGCTACTCTGTATTTGAAATGCTTTTTAATCTGCGGTAAGATTTGAAATGCTTTTTAATCTCGGGTAATGGCAACGGAAGATTTGAAACGCTTTTTAATCTCCCGCTCTTTGATGGACATTTACTATAATACTTTGATGTGGACAACGCTCCATCCTTATCTTCTTGCAGCACAAGGAGTAACCTCAAGACTGATAGATGTAAACATGGTCAAGGTTTTGATTCATGTCTGCCACCTCGAATTAGCGTGGATATTTTGAAGTTAAATTTTGCGTTCTACGTAGGTTTTGCTCTCCACAGAAGCAAAAGATATTTATTTGTGCACTGACAACGAAACGAGAATGTAACATCACGAAGCGAATGAGTCAACGAGGAATTTCGTTTTGAAAGAAAGTATTAGATTAGATTTTGAAAGAAAGTATTATGACTAGTTAAACGTATTAAAAAACCAATATTAAGATTGGTTAAGTGTCTTATGAGTATTATTATGATTGGGTCTTAAGATTATTAATTTTTTTAATTTTAATAATGGTAATAATTATAATTTGCTTTGTGATTATTAAATTTTTAATTTATTTGAATTTAGTATTATATTTTATTATTTTATATGTTGTTTAGATTTTATTTAATTTTTTCTTCATATTTTGTTATAAATTTTCCTCTCAACCAATATGTATGATGACGAGTCATTTCTATATGATTAGGATAATGTTTTAAATATTATGTATGATGATGAGTAATTAGATGAGGATAATTTGTTTAAATATTTTTAAAGTATTTAAAAATTTTAATTAAAAGAATACTTAAGATTTTAAA
The DNA here is from genome assembly GCA_001517045.1 of Pseudotsuga menziesii. NCBI lineage: Eukaryota > Viridiplantae > Streptophyta > Pinopsida > Pinales > Pinaceae > Pseudotsuga > Pseudotsuga menziesii. Next base: position 160,797 of record LPNX011094959.1, on the reverse strand, counting down.
ATATATTTTTGAAAATTTCAGTTTTCTATATTGTAGAATATGAAATTAAAGTAACATTTAGTTACATGTATGATATTAAGATAAACTAATTTATTGTGAATAAATGGATTATTATTATAATTGATTTCTAAAGGATAAAGGATTAAGAGTTAGTTAGATGTCTAATATCATATATAATTAGTACTACTTGAAGTATTTTTTCTCACTAACCATGAATTCGTTATTATAAGTTGTTAATTTTTTATAACATGGTTATTTAAATGGAAGCATTCATATTATATAAACTAGCACATCTATATAGTTTGTGGATGGATCATGTGGATAGCTATCAAATGGTTGAGAGATAGTTATGAAATGCAAGAGAGTTTGGAATCTTTTTTTAATTCTTACGGTTTTTCTAGTTAGCTACATGGTATCATCCACATTGTTCATGTTATCCATTTATCAACTATCTATTTTTTTTAGTTATCCATGCATTGCTACCAATTATCCATTCATCAACTAAATATCAGTATTTTTTATGGTCCATAGATGAAAAAACATATGAGTAGTCCACCTCATATCTCAAATAAAAACGCCTATCCATGTAACAAGGATAAACTCTTTAACTTTAATATTATGAAAATAATATCTTTTAGAAAAAACAAATGTTGAACACTCTTAAATAAATAAAAATGATAGTTTCTTTTTAAATAGAAAATAAATAATAAAATTTAAAGATTATTTGAATCAATTTGTTTAGACAAAACTTTTTATAACAAAGAGAAATTTATTTGATTATAAAAAACTCCACATTTACTTTTACTCTTCATTTTAATAGCTAAATCTATTATCCCCTTAAATATTTTAATAGTTAAATCTATTATCCCCTTAAATAAAGGGTGTTGTACATACTTTTAACAAAATTCAAATCTTGAAAGTTTTGAAAATTGAATAGAATTAGAAAAAATGTTATTAAAAGCTACATAAATTCATATTATATAAAATATTTAGATTAACTATTCTTTATTTTTTATACTTAAATTTAGATTTCTTAAAAATTTAGAACTCATAAATTTTCAAATATTTCTCTAAATTAATTATCATCCATACTATTGAGTAACAAATAGTTGTAAAGCGAATTTTTTTTTTAGACGAGCTACTGCCGCGCTGCCTCCCACGCTGCCCTTAGGGTTTTCTGCTCGTTTTTTACTTGCCAGGCCACCATCATGGCTACGCCTGGGGGAGGGAAACCCCCTCCCTCTGCTCCTACCTCCGATGTTGAGGCTTTTGGAAGGTTATTAATGCCATCTGGAAAGAAGCCAGTGGCCCCTTCCATCCTGAAGTTCATCAAGAAGATTGAAGCCATCCCTGAAATTGATCTTCCAACAGAGCAGCCTATCAAGGTGGCTCTGGCTTTGGCAAAGAGAGGACTGGTTGGCCAATTCATGGGCCTCTGGCCTTCAGCAAAAAATACGGACAACTGGATCCAGAGGAACTCGAGGCCTCAGCTAAAGAACAACGTCACATGCTACCCAGTCGGACCCGGTTCTTCATTTTTGAATTCATATCCAAAGAGGATCGAGACCTTATTTTTAGAAGCGACCCATACTTCATGGGGACCCAAGGCCTTTATCTTAACAGATGGACGTCGGATTTCAACCCCGAAGTTGATGTCCCAAAGGAAGTTCCAGTGTGGGTCAAGCTCCCAAATCTCCCGGTACACTGCTGGAATATACAAGCCCTGGAAAAAATTGGGAATGTGCTTGGGAGATATATCGACAAAGCTGAGAACAAAGGCCAGTACACCTGCGCTAGGATTTGTGTAGAGGTCGACCTTGAAGCAGGGCTCTCTGAGGTAGTTAAGTTAAAAGTAGGAGCATGGCACCACTTTCAAAAGCTTGATTATGAACAGCTGCCATTTAAGTGTCGTCATTGTCATGAGCACGGCCATTTCCAGAGAAATTGCCCTAAAATGAAGACCCCAGATGAGGGAGACGGCTGGCAAAAGGTCAAGAAAGGTAAGATGGCCCCCAAAGCCTAAGAAAAAAAGACCACAGGGGACATGCAGAAAAACAATATTCCTTCAAGCTCAAACAAACCCTCCCAAGAAGACACAAAAGAGATGCCAACGGTGATCCAGAACGCAAAGGACCCACAGAGGATTAGCGTCCCAACTGGGAAAGATCCAACATCAATAAGCGTGGAAGAAACTCCAACTGGAAAATAGACTTGTAGCAAAGAGGTAGAATCCCAGGTGGCAGAACCGTTGGATCCTGAGGAATTACCCCGCTTAGATCCAGGGGTTTTGAAGTTGGTTGACCATTCCGAGCCCTTCAGAGCCGCAAATGAGGACCCTCTATTCATAGAAATGGACCAAGGAGAGGACATGGATGATGGTGCCTCTTCAAGCAGTCTGCATGCCATCCCTTTTAAAAACCCAAGAGGAAGGAAATCCACAAAGAAGAAAAGAGAGGAAGCAACATATATGTCTGTGCTCGAAGGATCACAAAAAACCCTGAAAGGAATGATGAACACCAGGTCTAAGAAACGACTGGCCTCGGCCTCAAAAGGGGCCAACCCCTCCTCCAATAGTAATTAATGCGTTACATCTCTTGGAATTGCAGAGGATTAGGATCTTCCTCAAAAGAAGAATCTCTGAGAGATCTATTCTAAATTTATAAACCTGAGATCATGCTAGTCCAGGAGACGAAATTGGAGGAAGACTCTCTCCTCCAAGCTGGGAAATCATTTTGGAAAAAGTGGCCAGGCATTGCCAATAACTCTAGAGGAGCCTCCGGAGGTATAGCCACCTTTTGGGATATAGTCCTCTATGATCTAGAAGCTGAAGAACGCACCATGCATTGGGTTTTCACAAAGCTCACCCACAAAACCTCTGGCCAAACTGTAAGTCTTTTCAACCTTTATGTTCCTGTCTTGCATGCAGAAAAAAAAGACTGTTGGAATAGTCTGGAATCATTTCTTAACTTGAAGCAACCAGAAAACATCATTGTAGCAGGAGATCTGAATATAACTCTTGCTGCCAATGAAAAAAAAGGGGGAACTCCTGTTAGGGACCCAACAAGGGAATGGGTCGAAGACATTATCCTTGGCTGGGACCTTATTGATATAAAGCCAGCCAAAGGTAAGTTTACCTAGACTAATAAAAGGATTGGTCCTGGTCATATAGCTTCCCGGCTAGATAGATTTCTAGTTCAATCTTCCTTCCTCTCCTTTGGACTCTTAGCCTCTTCCAAAATTTTACCCCACTGTACCTCTGACCATAAGCCCATTCTGCTGGATCTTGCTCTTGAACAAGACACTAGACCGATTCCATTTCGTTTCAGCCCTCTCTGGATCCAACAAGAGGACTTCTTGCAAGTTGTTTCAGACTCGTGGAATACCCAAATAAGAGAGTCGCCTTCTTTCATCTGGGAAAGGAAAATAAAAAGGCTCAAGCACGACTTGAAAGGCTGGGAAAAATTTATTACATCCCCCATTACTAGAAGGGCAAAAGCTCAAGCTGACCTGGAAAATCACCAATTACAAATGGAAGCAACCCCTTTGTCAGAAAGCCTCCTGCATAAGGAATGGGCTCTCCAAAAAGAATACTTCTCTGCCTGCAGATTTGAAGAGGAGTATTGGAGGAAAAAGTCCAGAAGCCTTTGGCTTCAGAGTGGGGATAAAAAGACTAATTATTTCCATAAGCACGCTGAAGCACAGAAGAATTTTAAAGCTATCTCTGAAATAAATTTTCAAGGTGCCCTGCTTAAAGACCCTGAGGATATAAAGCAAGCAGCCATATCCACGTTTAAAGAGTTATTCACGGCCCCGTTAGAAGATCCACTTGATATCATGTCCAACCCGTTTGATCTCATCCCGCCTCTCAGCAAGCCTGAAGAAAATATCTATCTTACTGCCCCGGTCACCATGAATGAGCTTAAAAGAGTTTTAGAGGTTATGAAACCAGACAACGCTTTGGACCTAGTGGTTTCACAGCCAGATTCTTTACTTGTTGTTGGTCAATTATAAAGATAGATCTCCTTAAAATGGTCAGGTATTCTCAAGTGATCAATAAACTAGAAGGAAGCACTAATTCCTCTTTCCTTGCCTTGATCCCGAAAGAAAAAGACGCTACCACCTTCAACTGCTTCAGGCCGATTTCCTTATGCAACACCAGGTACAAGATTATTACCAAGATTATAGCCTCCAGGCTTAAAATAATTCTACCTCGGATTATTCCTGAAAACCAAGGAAGCTTCATCAAAGGAAGGAAAATACTCGACAACATCATCTTGTCCAAGAAGCAATTCATTCAAGCTGTAAGCGAAATGAGAAAGGTATGCTCATTAAACTTGATTTAGCTAATGCTTTTGACCGGGTTAGACATGACTTCCTGTTTGTAGTGATGGCAAAATTTGGCTTCTCCTCCTCATTTATAAGGTGGGTCAAAGGATGTGTATGTGACCCTTGGATAGCCCCTTTGGTCAACATACGATGTTCAAGCTTCTTCCAAGCTACTAGAGGGATCAGGCAGGGATGCCCGTTGTCCCCTCTCCTCTATGCTATCCAAGCTTCAGTGCTTAGCTTCCAACTAAACTTCTACCAAGAAATCCACACGTTGCCTGGGATAAGAATGGTGAATAATATTCGGGATATAAACCATGCTCAATTTGCAGATGACACCTTGCTGTTAGGTGAGACATCCATGCACTCTGCTGAGCACTTTAAACAAGAACTAGTTCTTTATAAAGAGGTGTCTGGCAGCAAAATAAACTTCCAAAAAAGCAAGATCTTCAGCTGGAACTGCTCTATCAGAGAGTTAAGGGATATTGCTAGATTGCTTGGAATGGAAAGCACAATGGACTGGGATGACTTCAAGTACCTAGGCATCCCCATCTACAAATCCAAATTCCAGTCAGCAAAATGGGAGTATGTACTAGATAAAATCAAAGCCAAAATTCAAAGATGGAGCTCCAATTGGCTTAACCTTGCAGGCAAATTGATCCTGCTAAAATCTGTGCTGAACAACATGCCAATATATCAATCCTCAATCTTGCTTGCGCCAGGATCTATTCTCCACAAGCTAGAAAGCTTATTCAGAAAATTTATTTGGGAAGGTGGGAAAGGAAATGAGAAGAAAATCCACCTTGTAAGCTGGGAAAAGATCCAAAAACCCCGTGATGAAGGAGGGCTGCATGTCAGGAGCTTAGACTCTCAAAATATGGTGTTAGGAGCAAAGCTGCTATGGCAACTGATCACAGGAAAAGATTGCTGGAGCATGCAAGTTCTATGCAAAAAATACTTCCCAGGATCAAGGAAAAGGTGCCTTGATGCTCCCCCTCAGCATAGAAATGGATCTCCGATCTTTGAATTATGTATTAAAGCTTTGGCTCCCTTCAAAAAGAACCTCTACTAGATACCAGGAAATGGGAAAACCATCAGAGTGTGGGAGGATTCCATTCTGGGAGAAACCCCTCTAGGGAAATGTCTGGAAGTGGACAACATCAAGTGCTGGCTGATGGATAAAGGAACCACCTCGCTATGGGATATTTCGGTTTGGGAAGACAACAATTGGAAAGGATGGGATCTAGGCAATCTGCCCCCTGAATTAGAAGCAGAAGTAGATATTCTAACCTCCCTCCTTCATGGCAAATCACCTCTTAGAGAAGGGGCTAGAGATAGACGAGGGTGGGGCAGCAAGTCAGGTAATTACTCAGCATCTGAAGGTTATGAGAACCTCCAAGAAATCCCCTATGTTTCCCCCAATCCAGTGGTCTGGAATTTTCTATGGTCAAGAACCTTCATCCCGAAAATTGACCTTTTTTGCTGGACTCTGGCCCAAAGAAGTATTCTATCGGGTGAAAATCTGAAGAAAAGAGGCATGGAAGGCCCCTCTCGCTACCCACTATGCAAAAAATGAGGAAGAGACCTCTGATCACCTATTGCTGGTATGTCCTTTCTCCAAAGAAGTTTGGAAAGAAACCTTGATGTTTAATCCAAGCATCAACCTACCAGGCACCATCCATGGCCTACTTTCTGAATGGATGAAGCTCTCCCTGTTTCAGCTCCACAAGAAAACTCTGCTTCAAACTTCCTGGAGTTGGGCCCCCAAAGCCATCTTCTGGAAAATATGGCTTGAAATAAATAACCGAATCTTTAGGGAAAAAGAAAACCATTTCTCAAAAATTGCCATGCAAGCAAAGGCAATCCTAGGGGAAGCTATTGAACACAACTCTGCTCTAAAAGATGACATTCAACTTCTCCCGAAGGAATCAAAATGGTTTAAAAAGATGGTCGCAAATCACCAGAGCCGGTCCATTCCTGGTCAATATAGCACTGCTGATTGGGAAATTCGACTTGAGGAACCTGCCTTCATTAGCTGGAGAGATTCTCTAAATGAAGTTTGCCTATTTTTTGACGAAGCATCAAAGAACAACCCTGGTTGTGCTGGTGGGGGGGGGAGTGCTAATCTCGACAAATGGAACTATGATGAGCAGCTATGCATGGGGATTAGGCATTGAATCTAACAACACAGCTGAATTCTGTGCTCTTCTGCAAGGGTTAAGGATAGCCTCCTCCAAAGGGATCACAACTATGTCGGTCTTTGGCGATTTGAGAATGATGATACAAGCTTTGATAAACAAAAAAAGGCCTCCCCAACTAAAGCTAGCATTAATCTATCAAAAAATTCAGCTCTTAAGCCAAAAATTATAATCCATCAAGTTCTATCATGTACTCCATGGACTAAACTCATTGGCAGATAATGAAGCCAATAGGGGATCCCTCTTGTGCAGAGGCATCTTAAACATGGATGGATTGGAAAGTCGAAGTGATATTCCCTGAATAGTGCAGGATCATGATCTTCTTCGTGCGTTTTAACTCGTTGAGGATCCTCCTATGAATCGGGGCTGACAGTTGAGGAGCGTTTGGACTCATTGGAATTTGCACTGGGTAGACTTAGAGCTCGATCAGATAGAAAAGACCAGAAGCAGCATTCGACCATCCAGGATGGAGAGAAAAGTTGGGATCTTCTTAATGAAGATATTAGGAAGCTGCGCAAAGATCTTTCGGCTTCATCAGGAAACCTTGAAGACTTTAAAGAAGATGTCCATACAAGATTCAAAGATGTGGCTAACATCCAGGGGAACTTCGGGAACCGCCTCAGTGCTCTGGAGAAAGCAGTCAACAAGCTGCTTGGAAAGATGGACAAATGAACCTTATCGCTCTGGCACTCAACAAATCTGTTTTAGGTTTAAGGAGGTTCTGGCGAGGCTGCGTCCTCATTGTAAACTCTGTTTAGGTTTTATAGAAGCTAAATGTCTCTGTAATCAAGCCATTGAGTGGCATTGGAAGCTAGATTCCAGTCTGACTAAGTATCTAGGACTGTCAATTTGTCAAAGTATGCGGTAGCTATTTTACCGCCTTCATATTAATTTAACCCTATGTCTTTGTCAAAAAAAAACAAATAGTCATAAAGCATATTACTTTATTTAAACAAATTTATTAAGAATGTCATTTATAGATGGAAAACACCATTAACATTATCAACATAAATGTGTAAAACATATTTGCAATTTCAATATACTATTAAAAAAAATTGTAATTAATTTTAAAATGCATACATCATAAACTTATTAAGTGGATAGGAATTTAGATATTATCTAAGATTTTGGACTTCCTTGAGTGGATCAACAATATTAACCCAAGTGTAACAAGCGTAGACTTGTGATTCATTTCATGGTCGTAGTATCTTGATATGCTTAAACCCATTTTGATTAAAATTTAAATAAGGTTCATTTAAAGGGATATGAGTTTCTATTTTTATTTTTATTAAATAGTGTTTGTTTTATATTTATATTAAGGAGTTTGATGTTCAGATTATACCATAAATGGATTCAACTATGACTATCTCGTAACTAGATTAATGTTTAGCCTTCGTTTAACAACCATTCATCTCCACTATTAGCATAATGTATGGGCTAAGTAATTAGTAAGGATTTGGCGAGTAAATGGAGAAAAAAGGTTAGAAAATTTTCTTATCACATGAACTTGATGAGTCTTAATCAGATTTTGTAGGTTTTTCAAAGGATCATTTCTAAGTTGGAAATACAAAGCAATAGTAAAATTCCAATTTTCAGCTTCGCTAATGAATAAGAATGAAGGAATCCGCCCCAGGTTGAAGGGGCACAGCAAATGAACAACCTGGATCTGTAGCAGACAAAATCAAAGGACAAAATTCATTTCCACCCAAGGAAAGTTGGGAGCGGAAGAGGTGAAAATTTTGGTTATAAAAGTGGTAAGCCCAAATTCCACTTTTTGCAGTCTAGATCCGACGGCTCAGACTGTTTCTGCACAGATCGATGGTGCAAAAATGAAAAAGCGGGAAGAAAAGTGGCGAAAATTAGAAAGCAGAAGATACCAATGTTTGTTCATAGAGAGTTAGAACTTTCACCTTCTGCTTTCTGCAGTCCAAATTCGACGGCTCAGACCATTTCTGCCAAATCAATGGTCCATAAAAAGAACAAAAGGGCAGAGATCAAAAATAAAAAAGCATAAGAGTTCACCCATAAAAGGTTGAGCTTCTGCCTTCCACGATCTTCCAAATCGACAGTCCAGAGCATTTCCGCCCAAGACCAACGACGCAGAAAGAAAATGCAGGAAGCAGAAAGGCGGAAGTGGAAAAGGTGAAGTTTCGGGTTGCAAAACTGGAAAACTTGACTTCCACTTTCTATGATCTGCAAGATCTACGATTCATAGAGATCCCGCACAAATCGACGGTGTGGAAAGAAAAGGAGGAAGCAGAAAGCGAGGAGCAGAAAGATCAAATTCAAAATTCACAGAAAGTTCAAGTCTCGATTTTTGCCTTCCGCAATCCACCAGATCTACGGCTTAGGGCGTTTCCACATAGATCAACGGTGCGGAATGAAAAATGGGAGAAAGGGAAGAAAAGGTAAAGAAGTTTGATCTTGAGAATTAGAATCCTGCTTTTCAATTTTGACAATCAGGATCCTACGGTTCAAAGAGCTCCTTCACAGATCAATGGTGCAGAAAGAAATAAGCGGAAGTGGAAAGGAGGAAATATGAAGTCTTGGTTATGAAAAATCGAGATCCTGTCTTCTCCTTTCTGTGAACCGTAGCTTGATCTCAAATAAATGGATGGAAATGAATACTACAGAGATCGACAATGTGAAATAAGGGAACATGTGCATGATTTAACTAGACTTCCTGGTATGGAGATCTTGGTATACCCCCAACTTTTAATGGCTTATATCAACGAATGATGAAGATCTATGGTGCAAATTCATTTTGCTGATCTAACTTGCATGAAGAAAATAACTTTATAGATTTGTGGAATTGGTTAAATTCCTGCATATTTCAGTGGCCGGGATTGATGGTGGTGTAGATCAATGACGAAGGTGAATTCTGCTAATCTAACATGCTCGTGGAAAATCACTTTTCAAATTTGTGGAATGGCTTAAAGATCGACATATTTAAACGATTGATATTTAAATAAGATCAGATCTATGGTCATGGTAGATTCCATTGATCCAACTAGCACGGATAAATCAACCTTTCAAATATGAAAAATGTTAAAGAGCCACATCATTGAACTGTCAGGACTTAAGCAGGTAAAGATCAATGGTCCAAAAGTTTTTTTGCAGGTGAAGATGCAGGCATGAAGGAAACCATTGCAGAACATCGAAGGAGGTTCTGATCCATCGTTTTCACCTAGGAGGCAGGGTTTCTAGGTGTTTAATTCTCCATTTTGGTCAATCATGCACATCCCAACATGCTTTCCTGTTTTGTAAATGATCATGGCGACTCTGCCAGATCATAAGTTGTTAGGATTGATCCCCGATTTTGTAACTGATTTTAGGTTTTCGAGGTTGGTCTGAGGAGACTGTTAACACTATAAATATACCCTCAATAGAGGAATATGAGGTTGGAACTTGTGAGTTTCAGGGCTATGTAAATTAAGATTTGCCTTTGATAAAATTACAGAGCCAAATGCGGGCCTGTTGCTGCAAATATTCCTGTGTATATTGTAGTTACAGTCTATACTTTCCTTTCTTATGTGTATGTCTTCGAGTTTAACTTGCCATTATGTTTTATTCCATATATGGAACTAGTGTGTAATATCTCAGAATTCATATAGGTTTATGCTTTGGATATTGTTGCAGATATCCACAAACCCATTCAACCAAAGTTGATGCAAAATTCATCTCTTGATGCTCTATGTTAATGGACTGTCATCCTTCCTTCTTTATTAGCATACAAACTGCTATTTTACTGTAGTCGAATGCTACCTTGTATTTGTAGAATTTCCCCTATAAATTGTTCTATAATTAATGAATTTGTTGACTCCATAGCCCAATGTATTCTTGCTTTGTTTCAACCACCCACACATCTGAATTTTATTTTGTTTGTGTATCTAGCCTTGATAAAAAATATGTGAGAGATCCCTCTCTAGAAAGGAAGAGGACAACTTCCTTTCTTAAAGTGGTTCAACTGTTACCTTGGGATTTACCCTCCACAACCTAGGGTGTGATTCTAAGTTCTAACAAATTGGCGTCATTCACAGGGATGAAAATGCAAATCATCCATGGGAAAAAAAACAAAGATTCCGAGAAGAAAGGGTTTCTATGGGAAAACAAAGACTCATGCATTTGAAAAAGGTTGTAAAATTTTCCCTGGAGAATCCACTCAAAGCTTCTAGAAGGTGACTCCACTGGGGAGACTGATGGCCAGAAGGAGTAATATAGGGTGGAGGGTTCGAATCTTCCCTGCATATGAATGATAGAGTTTTAGATCTGAATATTGATGGTGAACAATGGTCAAAGATCACAAAGATTGTACATCCTTCACCTAGCGACTCCACCTACAAAGAATTCTTTTTAGAATGTTCTATGGAAACTCCACTGTAAAAGGGGTTGCAAAGTTTGAGGAACTAATTCAGTTTATCCATCATCAAGATGAATTCTTGGGTTGTAAGGTATGTTCCTCTGAATCTGGCTTCCATTCTTGGTTTTCCAAATCGAATACCTCCTATAGATTGGAAAACGTGTTTTTCTAGATTCAAATATAAAAAGGCTGATGATGCTTCCCTTCAGTTGCTTAAATTTCATATGCATATACATAAGCCGAGGATTAACCTGCATGAGTACTCTTTAATGAAAATGTTCCATGACAAGTTTAGAAGGAAATGCTAGGTCATGGCATGAGGGGCTTCCAGGAGGGAGTTTTTATTCCCTCAGATACTTTCATATAGTATTCCATGAACATTTTAAAGATTGGTATCCTTCTTTGCTACTATTTTTTGAGGTAATGAAAGATTTCATACTTTTTTTAGAAGTGGGAGATAAGCAATATGATCAATCATTCCATCAATCCCAGCCAATGGAATAAACAACAATTTTCCATGAGAGGTTAAATCAAGAAGAGGACGATGAGAAAGGTGAACAATTAGAATCTGCTTTGCATTCCAACCTTTCTTTAATAAGCAAGAAGATCATCATCCTAGTGGTATACGTCAAGAGAGATATCCTAATTTTCCTTATGAAGAATGCAATGAACATGTTGAAAAATATGTGAGTGATATTTTCGAGAAACATTTTAGCATGCCTATATATAATGATGACTACTTGAATAATGCACCCGAAGAACAAAATGATATTCCTTTTGAAATACATGAGAGGAATCAAGTTATTAATTTAGAAATTTTGAATGAAGTTGTTGATGTCTCATTTGCAAATGGTCAGGAGCATTCCTTGCATGCTTTTCTTGAAGAACATTTTGGCAGGATGCTAGAGAAGTGGTAGTTGGAGAAGTTCAGTCATGGAAAACAAATAACATAAAATTTTGTAGGTTATCATGATCTAGGGGCAGAATACATGGAGAATCTTGGAAGTGGTAATGGCTGGTTATATCTCTACTGTAAATATCAATCCCTTTATTATAACCTCTTACCATTAATTTTTTCCTTTCTGTTTTTTATCAAGCATGAAGAGAAAGTCTATTTATGGAATCATTTGCTTGATTAGATACACTAGAAGTCATAAGTAACTTGATCGGTAACTGATTCTCAGTAAGTAGGGTAGGTAGGTGTGAATAAGATCGAAATGATGAACATTTCTTTCAGTAATTTTTCAGTTTGTTTCAACATCAGTTCATTTTTTGTTTTTTCAGAGCATGTTGGGGATTTCAAGAAATAGTGGGATCCACCCAATGGATTTGGTAAGTGGTCTACGGGATCTTTGCTACCTCACAGGGAGGATAGCATCCCAAGTTGGTGCCATTTCTTAGAAAAATTTATGGGCTAAGTAATTGGTAAGAGATTTGGCTAGTAAATGGAGAAATGAGGTTAGAAAGTTTCCTTATCATATGAACTTGATGAATGCTAACAAGATTCTGCACATTTTTCAAACAATCATTTCTAATTTGTAAATACAAAGCAATGGTAAAATTCCAGTTTTAATCTTTGCTAATGAATAAGAAAAAAAGGAATCTGCCCCAGGTTGAAGGGGGACAACAAATCAATGGCTTGGATCTATAGCAAACAAAATCAAAGGACAAAATTCATTTCCACCAAAGGAAATCCAGGAGCAAAAGTGTGGAAGAGGTAAAAAAATTGGTTATAAAAGTGGTAATCCTGACTTCTGCTTTCCGCATTCTAGATCCGACAGCTCAGACCGTTACCGCACAGATCGAGGGTGCGAAAAGGAAAAAGTAGGAAGAAAAGTGGTGGAAATCAGAAAGTAGAAGATACAAAGGTTTGTTCATAGAGAGTTAGAACTTCTTTCTTCCTCTTTCCACAGTCCAGATCCGACGGCTAAGACCGTTTCTGCTAAAGATTGACGGTATGGAAAAAGAGCAGAAGGGCAGAGATTGAAAATGGGAAAACATAAGAATTCACCAATAAAAGGTTGAGTTTTCGCCTTTTGTGATCCTCTAGATCGACGGTCTAGAGTGTTTTCTCCCAATATCAACAGCGTGGAAAGAAAACACCGAAAGCAGAAAGGAAGAAGTGGAAAAGGTGAAGTTTCAGGTTGCAAAATTGGAAAATTTGACTTCTTCTTTCTACAATCCGCAAGATCTATGGTTCATAGAGATCTAGCAAAAATCAACAATGTAGAAATAAAAGGAGGAAGTGAAAATCCGAGAGTATAAATATCAAAATAAAACTTTGCAAAAATCCCCATTTCCTCCTTTTGTGATCTACCATATTTACGACTCAGGGCACTTTTGCACAGATCAATGGTACAAAAAGAAAAAGGGGAGAAAGGGAGGAAAAGGAAAAGAAATTTGATCTTGCAAATTATAATCCCGATTTCCGATTTCCCCGATTAGGATCCGACGGTTCATAGAGCTCCTGCACATATCAATAGTGCAGAAAGAAAGGAGTGGAAGCGAAAAGGTGGAAATATGAAGTCTTGGTTATGAAAAGTCGAGATCTCGTCTTCCTCTTTCCATAGCCCAGAGCCTGATCTCAGATCAACAAATGAAAAATGAATCCTATAGATATCGACAGTGCAGAAGAAGGGAACATGTGCACAAGTTAACTAGACTTCTCAGTATGCGAAACTTGGTATACCCCACAGCTTTCAACAGCTCAGATGAATGAATGATGAAGATCTATAGTGCAAATTCATTACGTCGATCTAACTCGCATGAAGAAAATAACTTTCCATATTTGTGGACTCGATTAAAGGCCTACATGTTTCAATGGCTAGGATTTATATTGGTGTAGATCAACGATGGAGGTGAATTCCACTGATCTAACATGCTCATGGAAAATCAGTTTTCAAATTTTTGGAATGGCTTAAAGATCGACATATTTCGATGGTTGATATTTAAAGAAGATCATATCTACATTCATGGGAGATTCTGTTGATCCAACTAGAATGGATAAATAAACCTTTCGTATTTGCGAAATATTAAAGAGCCACATCATTGAACGATCAGGATTTAAACAGGTAAATATCAACGGTCCAGAAGATTTTTCATAGGTGAATATGCAGGCATGAAGGAAACTGTTTCAAAACATCGGAGGAGGTTCTAAGCCATCATTTTCACCCTGCATGCATGATTTCCAAGTGTTTAATTCTCCATTTTATTCCATCATGCACATCCCAGCATGCTTTCCTATTTTGTAAATGATCATAGTGAATCTACCAGATCATAAGTTGTTAGGATTGATCCCCGATTTTGTAACTAATTTTAGGTTTTCGAGGTTGGTCCCAGGATCCTGTTAACACTATAAATATACCCTTAATAGAGGAAGATGATGTTGGAACCCATGAGGTTCAGGGCTATGAAAATTTAGATATTCCTTAAATAAAATCACAAAGCCGAATGCAGGCCCACTGCTGCAAAGATTCCTTTGTATGTCGTAGTTACAGTTTGTACTTTCCTTTCTTATGTTCATGTCTTCCAAATAAACTTGCCATTATGTTTTCTTCCATATCTGGACTAGTGTGCAATAGCTTAGAATTCATATAGGTTTATGCTCTGGCTATTGTTGTAGATATCCAAAAACCCCTTCAACCAAAGTTGATGCAAAATTCATCTCTTGATGCTCTGTGTTATGGACTGCCATCCTTCCTTCTTTATCACCAGTCAAACTGGTATTTTACTATAACTGAATTATAGCTTTCCTTTGTAGAATTTCCCCTACAAATTGTTTTGTAATTCATGAATGTGTTGAATTCATAGCCCAATGTATGCTTTCTTTGTTTCAACCACCCACACATCTGAATTTTATTTTGTTTGTGTATCTCGCCCGGATAAAAATCTATGACAGATCCCTCTCTAGAAAGGAAGAGGTCAGCTTCCTTTCTTAAAGTGGTTTTGTTGTTACCTTGGGATTCACCCTCCACAACCTAGGGTGCAATTTTGAGTGCTAGCATCCAAAAAAATAAGTGGTTGGTTGTGCCCATGTACGTTCACCAACCACTTTACTTGTGGCGCGCTAGTCATATGGACAATTAAATTTATTTTATAGCATACCAATGAAATAATAATGGGTTGGGTAACTAAAAACAACGTATTTATATATTTTCCACCTATTTACATGTGATGCATTACTTGAAACAACTTATTTTTCACCAAAAGCAAATCTAATGACCACAATATTCCTCCACTTTTAGGTTATGGGAAATCTTTTACCTTGACTTGTATGAATCTATGTCAATAATGCATACTAATATATATACAGATACATATATTGTAAATTCCTCAATTTCACCCCAATTGTGTATATTGACTGATATGTAAAATTGTATACATGCAATGTAAAATTCCTAGTGGGAGCTCAAGGCCAAGGCTCTATCAGTGAATGGTCAGTTCATATAGGGTAGTATGATGTATTTCATAGACCATGTGCTAGTAATCCATTGAAGATGTGAAAATGTGTAAATACATGTATAATACAAATAAAGTGTTCAAGGTTGCCTATGGAGGCAATAAGAATGAGGGGATATGGAATCCACTATGGAGACATAAGGGGGGTTGTAGGATCCAATCAAATGTTTCGAAGTGTCACTTTGAAGAACCTAGTGCCATAAATGGAAAATAACTACCCAAGTAAGATTCCGTAATTGTTCTTCAAGTTTTTTGTAAGAGGGTAGCTCAGAAATAAACTTGGGAGCTAATGAAGCATGCAAAAGAGTGCTACAATGGGTACGACAGGATATGAGTTCTATTTACTTCACTCAGAAATCAAGTTCCTCATGAATTTGTGTTTGATCATCTATGTGTAGGAAATAAAAAAGGATTTGATAGGAGAACACACTCATATTATTCATATGCATTCTAGTGGAACTCTGCACATAGGAGAGAGCATAACATAGCCATCATAAATCACATTACTAATGTACACCATCTGAGAACAACAAGATAAGTTGAGCTCATAATTGTTTTAGATCCAACTAATTGAGTTGCATAGGTGAGCCTAGTGTGGCCTGAAGTTGTAGACAAAGAGAAATTGGAAGTTACAAGGAGTTCATAATAGAATGTCTTGATAAACCCAATGAAGGCTATAATATCGAAGGGTTATTAGGTGGGACATTTCCATACTGTTGTAATATCATAGATCACATAAGGTTACCAATAATACACATAAAGAATCATATAAAAATACAGAAACAAGAGACAATAATAGGTAATAGAATAACAGATTTATATTATAGAATCACATGACGGTCCATACATATATCAAAACTAAACCAAGTTCTTAATTAGCTCAACAACCTAATATATATGATTTACAACATGGTTATGAGTAACTACTTGTTGGTTCGGTCAACCGACATGACCTTTAGAGGCCAACCTAATCTCTGATTAGTTGATTAACTAGACTAGTCCGCTCACCAAATAGCTCCTCCAACATCTCCCACAGGAACAAAATCTTTCTTCGTATTGAAGAAACGAGGGAGGTACTCTAAAATATGCTTGTCTAAAGTAGTTACTATGTTTTGATTTCATCCTCATGGGCTATGTAGATGAATGGATGGTCATTTCTGAACACAGACTTATACAATAGCTTCTACTTTGATGGCCAGTTGGTGTTGAAACTCTGCCCAACTGCGTAGAGCGTTTTGGATATCGATGGTCAAGGTTGTGAGGCTTGATAGAGTTTACATCTTCTCTTGAATGGAATAGTATGTGATGTTTTCCAAGTCAGGTCCCAACAACTGAGCCTTTTCATCTGATGTATCTAACAATATTTCATCTATGGGAATATCTTCTCAAGTGTGCTTATGCTTGGAAGTGTCTGGGTCGTCCACTAACGCGCTTGTTTTTGTAGCTTTTCTAGTTTTGTTTTTTATAATATGATCTGGTCATGTATTGTTCTTCTCATGGTGTCATCCAAACCTTGTTTTTTTTCTAAGTTCTGGATGTGCTCATGGGTTTGTCTAGCCTACTTTTCCAATACTTGTCCGTAGTAGGTGTACCAACTCTGTAGGACTTCTTCCATGGTGACAAACTCTTCTAAGTGGTCCTACAATACATTATGTGCTTTGAAAAATGTTGTGTACTACTATTTTAGTAGCACACGAGTTTCTTCCTTTTTCTCGTCTCTCTTAATCTGTAGCTATGTATGTAGGTTCGACATGGCACTTTCAAACAATTGGTAATATTTTCCCAATGGTTTGTCAATGTCGGTCTCTGCCATCCCTGATATCATTATTTGTGTCAAAATCCTGCATTTAGTTAGGAATTCGACTTGTTCTGCTTTCATTTTTTTAATTCTTTCTTGTTTTGTTCGATTTCTGGTTGGTGCTTCTTTGGTTATTGCTTCCAGGAGTCTATCCATATCTCCATCTCTTAGCTTTGGTGTTTTGACTACAAAATTCGATCCCAGTTGATGAAGATGGATAGTTTTCAGTGTTTTTTGTTTCTATTGTTCTTCTTTTTTCTTATTCTCTTTTCTCTTACTCTTATGCTTCAACTTATGGACCATTTATGATCTTGTCAGTACTGATGTTGCCTACTACTATGCATGGGGGCGTCACATAGGGACCAATATGATATCACGTCCGTTCATATTGGGGGGGTTAAAATTAAAAAATTAAAAATTAATATATTGGGAGTATATTAGGGGTAATTAGGGTTTTTTTTTACTATTTAAATATGCAATATGCTGGGGCACGTTTTATTCAAATTTTTGGCCTGCGCCATTCATGAGTCCTTCGAGCCTTTCCTGCGTGCCTGTGCCTGCAACCTGTGCTGAGTCCTCCGAGCCTTGCCTGGGTGCCTGTGCCTGCGAACTGTGCCTGTTCCTGCGAGCTCGTTTGCCGAGGAGCTCCTGAGGCCGTTAGCAGAGGAAGGGAATGGTTATACCAAGATATGCTTCAGCAACAAAAGCTTTGGTCTCGATGCTACTCGTGTTGCAGAGAGAATCTTGATGGAAGTTCAGAGTAATCTGACTGATGTTGATCTTTCAGATTTCATCGCGGGAAGAGGCGAGGACGAGGCCCTTCAGGTAATGGCCATATTTTCATCCGTTTTACAAGGGTGTGTATTGAGGACCTTGAATCTTTCTGACAATGCACTGGGTGAGAAGGGCGTTAGGGCTTTTGGGTCTCTATTAAAATCTCAGAAAACATTGGAGGAACTGTATTTTATGAACAATGGTATCTCTGTGGAGGCTGCTAGAGCCATCTGTGAGCTTCTGCCCTCCGTTGAGAGGCTTAGGGTTCTGCATTTCCATAATAATATGACAGGGGATGAAGGGCAGAGGCACTTTCAGGGCTTGTTAGGAACTGCACTGCATTGGAGGATTTCAGATGCTCATCTACTAGGGTTTGTGTTGCGGGTGGTATAGCTCTAGTAGAAGCTCTAGGAGCAGGTGATAAATTGAAGAAGTTGGATTTAAGGGATAACATGTTTGGGAAGAAATGTGGGGTTGCTTTGAGCAAATCCCTTTCAGGCCATTTGGGTCTCACAGAGGCTTACTTGAGCTATCTTGGTTTTCAGGATAAGGGGACAATAGCTCTTGCCAACAGCCTCAAGGAAGGGGCTCCATCCCTCAAGGTTCTCGAGATGGCAGGCAATGAATTTACTGCTAAAGCAGCTCCGACTTTGGCAGAGTGCCTTGGTTTGAAAAAAATTCTTACAAAGTTAGTTTTGTCAGAGAATGATCTCAAGGACGAGGGAACTGTTGTGATCTGCGAAGCACTTGTGTAAGGCCATGAGCATCTGAAGGAACTTGATTTGAGTTCAAATTTCATCAGCGCAGAAGGGGCGAAGGTTGCAGCTGAGTCTGTGATCAATAAGCCTGACTTTGATCTGCTGAATATTGATGGAAACTAAATTTTGGAAGAAGGAATTGTTGTTGTTAAAGATGTGCTGAGAAGAAGTGTCAAGGGTGTTTCTGTGCTTGGATCTTTGGAAGATAATGATGTAGAGGGCGAAGGTGATGACTATGAGGGCGAGGATGGGGATGGGGATGAGGATGATGATGGAAATGAGAGCAGTGATAGTGATGGTGATTTAGAGGCCAAGCTTAAGGATCTGAAAATGCAGTAGCACGGTGTATAATATTGGCATACACATATAAGGACAAATTTGGGCCTTCATTTGCTGCGAAAGCTCTGATCCCCTGAAGGAAAAATTTCAGAGTTTTGGCTGCTGCAGATAAGTCCCATTATATTTAAATGATTATAAATTCTATCCTTGGCTAAATGTTGTTTTCTGAATGAGAAATGTGATTTTGCAGCATTTGGCTGCCCCAGCTTAAGTTCTGTTTCTTGTATTGCACGTTTACTTGTGTTTCAGTTAGAATTTATTTATAAAATTCTTCATCATTCCTAATGAAGATGTTTTTGGGTACTTTGAGGTCCTTTAATTTTTTTGCTACCACAGCTTTAATAGCTTTATTTGATGTGCTTCGGCAAAAGTATGAATGTTGCTATATTTTCACATTGGTATGCAATGTTCAAATTTTATATCTTGGCTTGACGTTATTTTTTTTCCTTATTTGATTTAATGTGCTCATTTATATCCAATCAGTCTGAAATGATTTTGATGTTCAAATTGAATGGATGGTCAATAGTGTAGATTTTAACACAAATGGTGGACGTATCTGGGACTGTGAGAATGGATTCTTCATTATCATGTGATATGTTCTAGACAAAATGCTTTTCCATAGATGCGAAAGAAGTGTATTGGAGTTGATTATATTTGTGTAAACGTCCAATCAAAGAAGCCAGAGGCTCCAGATTTTGTTCGTAGCAGCTCCATGTTGCTTATTTGGAACACAGCTAAAATGTTCTTGCCTATTTCCTGTCATTGAAGTGTTGTTTCCCTGTTTAAATTTCTTGGGATTTTTATTACCTGCTAATTTTACCAAATACATCATAACAAACTATTAAACATAATGCATGCTAATCTCAGGGAGGGGTGCCAGAAGTAGTGCACCTTTATTTTTGGGTCAAATTTGCCATTTGGACGGGCAAGAGGACTCCCACTGGGCAAGAGGACCCTCATCCCTATTGAATTTTAACATGTATATGATATTTTCAACAAATTGTAGACTATATTAGAGATAGTACTTGAGATATTAACAACACTAAGATAAATACAGTAGTCAATTAAGCATCACACAATTGAACACACGATTTTTCACGGTGAAACCTTTTAAGGACAAAAACCCCAAAGCATTAGTAATTCATCCTCTAAATGAGATGACTGAGTTTGTACATGAAAAGGGAATTTTTGTTCTCAGAACTCTGAGATGAATGTATAATTTTTTTCCAAAACCAAAGTAGCCCTAACAGGCTTACTGCTACTACCTCTGATACCACGTGTGTTGTACTGTAATGTACCTTCTGCAACGTCAACTTAACTGTTGCTGCCTGTGACCACCGAGCTTGCTGATGCTACCCACCGTGACCTTCATTGAGGTTGTAGCAGCCTCCTGCTAACCGTGGCCACCAAGGCTGTAACAACCTACTGCTTCTAGCCATGACCACCACTGGCTGGATCAGCCTCCTACTGCTAACCCTAGCCACCACTGAGAGTGCTGCTGCTACCCTAGTCTCCACCAAACCTGCTGTTGCAGCTTGCTGCTGCTACCAAGCCTGCTGTAGCAGCCCTTGTCACCACTGAGCCTACTGTAGCAACTTGCTGCTGCTACCCTTGTCACCACCGTGAACTTTGTGCTGTGAAGGGAGAAGCCCTAGCAGGCTAGGAGCCACCACACTAGGAAAAGATAAAGAATAAAAGAAAACTCAGCCACAATTTTTTTTTCTTCCACAACATCGATGTTGATGAGGGTCCCAGTCACGAATTGCCTCAGTCAAATGGAACAGTCAAGTGATAGTTGTGTGTTCAAATAATTTGCAAATGTCATTTATTTATAGTCCATCAAAAATTTAAGTTGGTTCCACATAATTAGGAGTTGACATTAGGGCTTCCTTTATTTTTCATCTTTGACCCTTGACTTTTAATCTTTTGTGGTACAAAGTTCTTCTTGGTGTTTTGACTTATGCCACTTGGTTCTTCTCTTGATGGTCTCATGGACCAAGACTAGGGTTAGATGGTCCTCCAAGTATTTTTGTGGTCATAACAAGTTGTCTTAGGGGTCCTCATGGTTCATTCATGCCCACTCAAAGTACATCTTCATAAATAAGGAGAATTATCCAATGCTTTATCTTGATCTTCTTGTGCCACCAAGGTCAGGTGCTAGGTCTCTCAACCAGGGGTAGCTAGTCCCTGGAGAAGGTCTCATAGCCCATAGATCAAGGAGAGGAGTGCATCACTTGCCCAAATCTAGTCTAGGGATTATGGTGATGACTTGGTAACTGACTAGGTGCCTCAGCTCCAGGCTGCATCAGATGACTCAATGTCAAATACTTGGTAACTGAGAAAGCGCCTCCATTCTCCCAGAGAATGTCTCTCAGCGCCAGACTGAGATTCTAGCCCTAGACTTGATTAAATTCTTGGTAATTGACTAGGTGCCTCCATTCAGTGAATGGCCCTCAAAATAGACTGCTGCTACAGCTTTGAATGCCCACCACACGGTGTTCTGAATTTGAAAAAGATTTTCCTTTGGCCTCATTGAATGCTGGAAACCTTAGCTGTGAATGTCGAAAACACTATTTTTCTGTGTTGCAGAAGCTGTTGAAAAAATATGAGCATAGTGGGGCTTATTTTGCAGATTGGTAATTATAAGGGGACAGACTGAGGTTTTCATCAGGATTTTGAGTCAAAATTGCTTGGCTGTGAAAACTCAGTTAGTACTTGTGGGCAAGAGTTTGTCCTGTGAGTACTTGCAAGCTAGACATGATGGCATTGAATTTGACTATCTGGCATTTTGAAACCATTTGTTTTGAGAGGCGAGCTAGGTTTGACTCATGAGTCCTAGTCAATCTTGGTGAGTTTTGCTACTTGTTTCCAAGGGTGGGCATGCTTCCCCAGGGCAATGCTGATTGGAAATGTATGAGAAACGAAATTAAACAATCTGTAGGATAATTTGAAGGCTATGTAAATCTATCCTTTATAGCAGTCTTATAAGTTCTATTTAAATTTATTATGGGATCCGGATTTGATAAAGTATATGCATGGCAGTTGGGCTTTGGGAGATGGTACTCATCTGTTTGATTATATCCTAATGTATAAACATAGAATGCACTTTCTGTTGTTACCAAATGATTATATTGGACTTCCAGTTGACTACAAAATAAATCGAAGCATGCCTGCATGAATAGTATAAGGTGGCAAATGCTGCCCTGAATGTATACTTAGTTTTAGTGCTAGTACAAGTAGACAACTAAGAAAATAACCCGTTTTGTAAGAAAACATTCTTCTTTTTTGCATATTTTCTTTAATCATTGTATTTATTATTTTAGTCTATTGTTCAATTGCTAAAGTTGATAACATGTTTCTCAACATATGGCTCTGATATCATGTTGCAAATTGGACAAGCTAGGAATCAAACCCTCAGGCATGGGTTGCTTTATCGCTGAGCTAACTGCCCTTTTC
>LPNX011094959.1:111715-138232 GCA_001517045.1 Pseudotsuga menziesii | reverse complement strand
GAGCTAGAAGTTGCATATATCGAAGTCTAATATTTAATAGATCCCTCATTTGTTTGAACTCCATATATCGATCTTCTAGCTTCTCAATCTTGATGTGTATATGATACCAGGGTCCAGCTTTAGATGGGTTTGTAATACTATCAGTATTCAACGCATACAGAGAAATATCTAGATTTAATGCACTGTTAGATAGATCCCACCCACCCAAGTTTAAATGGGTCTTTGCTAATGTAAATATTAAATGTACCATATGCATTGTCTAGATCCAATGCGCTATTAGATGGATCCCCACCCACCCAAGCTGCTGAGGACCTCGCTTCTATCTCTCGGTGCAATGAATATCATATTCTGGGTTTATTCAGTGGTTAATGATCATATAAGATTCAGGTGTATGAGAAGCCTCAGATCTAGAATCCATGCCCTTCTTGTTCACTTTGTCTTCCCACGGTGTTTTTGATGTCTGAACCCTTAAACAATTTTTGTAAGACTGAGGGGCATACTGTAGAGGAGTGCTTCTTATAAGCGACTCTTGCATTGTATTTTGATTTTTCCTCTTTACAGACCAGATTGGCCATTGGGGAATACCAATATTTTGATGTTTTTAGCAATGTTGCTTTGTAATTTAGGATCTATGTTAGTAGATTCTCTAATTCATGGCTTGCTTTACTTGTATGATGTTTTACCTTGCTGGAGATGCAGTAGTAATTCGCTCTGCACATTCTATAACATTGTATTTTGTTTTTTCCTGTTTATGGACCAGATTGGCCTGTGGGGTATATCAATATTTTGATATTTTTAGCAATGTTGCTTTATGATATAGGATCTCTGTTACTAGGTTCTCTATTTCTTGGATTGCTCTACTTTTATGTTGTTTTACTTTGCTGGAGATGCTGCAGCCATTCCCACTACACATTCTATTCATGTATTGTTTCAGTTCACAGGTAAAAGGTTATGAGTTCCATCCTCGTTTGGTGCTGCTGCATTTTTATTATACATCTCCAACAGGAAAAATCTGAATAAGCATCAATTGTGTGGGTACCTGGCCAACACAGGGTTGGTGTTTTGGTTAAAGATCCATATCCAAAGATAAAAAGATACGAGTTATGAGTTCCATTGCCTATTTTTTAGTTGTTTAATTAATGTATAAATTAAATTCCAATGTATGGTTGCTGTCAGCTATCTTGTACTTGTTGCGAATACTAGTGATAAGCTACGCGTTATAGGAGGCTGTGCTATTTATTTTCACCTTTGTATGTGTTGCAAAACTTGCATATCCTTTAGTCTGACCAGGTCGGTGTAGGCAATGGCTAATCTTGCATTGAACATTATGTGAAGCAGTTCTTTATTTGTTGATGTTTATTTTTTTTCTTCCCACTTTACAAGTCTAGTTAATGTTGGACTCTTTCTCTTCTCTTGGCACCTATTATAGCTATGTTCTCATCCGTCGTATATTGTTGTAAACTTGTAATCTCACCTAGCGACGCCAAATGATGAATAAATGTTAATTTTGTTAGAAAAAGATACCCACATTACAGGTACAAACAGTTGGCTGCTTCTTTTAGGAATGCTTATTGAACAAATATAATTATTAGATAATGCTTGGTTGCTAATATTGGTAGGATACACTTTTACATTTTTTTGCAGTTATTCTGTCTTTTTGGAAAATACATTCTACAACCATTTGGTCTCTGTGTCCTTAACAATTTTTGAATTCTCACCAGCCTATTTAAAACAGACACTCTTTATCTGTTGGCCTCCACTTTGGGACAATCTCTTGGAACCTCTAAATGCTGAGTCTCTAGAAAGTAATCCTTACAGCAAAACAAACTTTACTTTAAAATGAAGAGCGATATCCCCCAAACTTGAAGATATATGCAAGAGTTTTCAGTTTTCTGAAGAAATTCATTCTATATATGTCTCCACCTATGACAATGTGGCTATAGTCCATTTTCAGAAGGATTTAAACTTTCCATTTAAGATGGTATTGCTAAAAATAGTCCATTTGCAAAATACTATTTTATGTAGGTTCCCCTGTCTGCCAGAGTAAATATTTTTTATTTACAATTTTATGTATAAAGTTCAAGACTTTATGTAATTAAAACCTTAGGTAATATATTCTGAATCAGTTCAAAAGTTTAAACTGAAAGTTGTAACATATATAGTTTCACATATATTGCATTTTATCAACTTATATTTATGCCACATTGCTACATGTGGTATTTTCCCTTTCTTGCTACATTAACCATATGGACAAGGTAAGGGATTTCCTATCACCAGAGAATTTAGTCCACTGCACAACTACTGATTGTTTTATGCATATTATTGTCATGGGATCTTTGGGTAAATCATTCTTAGGGGCAGTTGTGCATTAATCCATGGTAGATTATCATGTATTATGGATGATTTTTATGGGTTGGTAATCATATTATCATAGATCCATCTTGACAGGATCTATTATGTCCAGACTCCAGAGGGATATAAAAGAGTGTACATTTCCAGCTGTAGCGTACACATGGCTTCTCTCTGTGCAATCATTCACTTGTCATGCATCTTTCATATCTACTAAATCAATGATTACAAAGTCGTTATAGTCTATATGATGGAGAAGCTTTTATTGTGGTGAGGTTTGTATCACAGATGCTGAATAGTACCAGTTTCCTGATTTGAATCAACCTAGTATCTCTTATGCTTCGTTAATTCACATCAGCCAAATACTTTCAAATCAACATGCAATGCTTGGTAGTTATGTCCCTTTTGACAATTCTTGAAAATAAAACAACAGACCGAGAGCATAAATTTGAATACCTTCCTGCATTGTTTTGTTACTTGTAAATATTTGGGTAGTGGGTATGTCTCATAGGACAAGTGGGTAGTTGTGTTTTATCATTAACGGCCCTACCACTGACGTATGTATGGGCCCTAGTATTTTCTGATTGATTACTAAGTTTCTAGCTTCATTCTTGCGTGGGATGGGATATATCCTTTTAAAGTTTTTGGTGCAAACAAGTTGTTCCACTGTTCATTGTCTAGGTTCCTCCTAAGGTCTATTTGGATCATGGATAAATGGATGCCAGCTCACAAGTTCATTGGATAAATGGATGCCAGCTCAACTCGTCCATTACTCTTGTTAAATTCATATTGTTTTTGATCTAAAAAGATTAACAGTATGCATTGAAGATTCCAAATCAATTTTGTTTCTGAAGTTGTACAATCTCCTAGATACCAAAATAGTGCTTGGATAAAAATTCTGTGATGGAAAGAAGCAATTATAAATGGTGTAAGTTTCATTTTTGAACCCTTCTTGGGGAAAACACACTACTATTTGAGATTGGTACAAATAAACCCTCTCTTATTTGTTTTGACATCATGTGATACATTTTAATTCCTAATAAAGTGATTTGCCTAAGGGCGCCTATCAAGTGTTTCCCTTTCTTGTGTTTAGTTTTTTTTTTCCTTAGGTAGAAATATAAAGGGGTATAAAAAATGTAAATGAAAAAATGGATACATGCAATATATAGGGAAAATAGGGGTTTTTAAAAATTGGCAAGGCATATTGGGAGGGGGTTAAAAAATGATTTTGGAGGGTATTTTCCAATATTTTTTGAAAATAGGGGTATTGTTTCATATGCCACGAACGAACGTGCTATGGCATGGTTTCACTAAGTGAAGACCCCGTGCTACTATGGAGTTTGTTGTTCTTAAGTCGGTGGATTCTCAGTCGACTGAACTTCTACTGTGGTGGGATTAGTTTGTTGGGTTTTTGGGATGGAGTTTGTGGCTGTTTGTGCTTCCACTAGTGGTGAAGATGGAGGGTGTGGATTGTGTTGAGACTCTAGTTTTGGTGGTGGTGGTTTTGGTGAATGGTCTGGAGTTAGGGGGTGGTCGAAATATTTGTCGGTATGGATTCTTTGACTTCTGTTTTAGGGTTGACAGGGTTGTCGATTCCTTCATCTTCCATGAGGTTCTCGATTTCGGCATCCAAGGCTACATGGTTACCTTCTAGGGAAATTGGTCCCCTCTCTGCCTCATTGATTGGTCTGTCTTGGAAGGTAGGTGTGAAAGATGAAATGTGGGTTTCTATAATGGTGGATGTCAGGTTGAGGTTGCAAATGTATGATGATTTGATGATTCCTATAATTGATGGTGGTGATGAGATTTGGTATCTTTGTGGAATGAGGCTTTATCAGGTAGAGATTGATTCAACAAGTTTGTGGGTGGTGTTGATCTACTGGGATTTAAGGAATAGATTTGGAAAATCATTGATAAACTGCTGAAGTTCAATATCTTTATCAATTTTCTCCTTAAGGGTTCCAGGGATTAACTCATTGTAGCTTGGTGATATGGTCATGGTTGATTCTTGTGTTATTCTAGTGGGAGAAGGTCTTAGTGAATTTGGGGTTAAGTTAATATTATCTATTACAGGTAGGGTAGCAGTTCTTACCTTCTTTGGCCTACCTTTTTTTGCTCCTGAGTCAACAAACCACTTGAATTGGATCTCGACCGATACATTATTTGTTGCAGCATCTTCCAAGATGTCGACAGCAATAGCCAGTAGTTATTCTTCATATTCTAACTTTGATAAAATAAGTTTGCACTTCCCCTTCCCTTTTCCTTGAGTTGCTTATTTTTCCTCGAGGCTACTATTTCCATTGCTATTTTCCTTAAATTTTCTTTTTTCATAGCATACTCTGGTTTATCTAATTGACTATCTTCCTCTATCTATTCTTCTCCTTTCTCCTATTGATGAGCAGGGATGATAATGTTTTTTTCTGTTGGTGTGACCACTTGCTGTTCAGTCGGTGCATTTTCAATTTGAAAGGGTTTTTGTCCCTTTGCCGAAGTGTATCCTGAGGTGAAAGTACTAATATGAAGGTTGAATTCATAGTCTTCCTCCTTCTCCTGGTTGATTAATAGCTCTATAATAGCTTGATTATTTTCTTTTGTAGCCTTTGGTATGGGGATGTCGGTTTTGGTCTGTCTGGACAACTTTGTGAAGATCTCCTCAACTGTTGGATAGTAGTCGAGTGGATTTTCCTTTGTTGTAGACCCTTGCTCATGCCATACTGTTATGTGGTCTAGTTCCATTTGGATGTGTGCTATAGGGGGAATACATCTTTGGATGTTTTGAGGTACCCTCTATCTAGATGTTCAGATTTTTAGGTTTTGGAACTAGTGTTCCAAGAATACTTTGCTTTCTTCTTGTTCCAATGGGGTTCTAGCCATTGAAAACAACTTAAAAATCCAAATATGAAACCCGGTCGACTCCAAGAAGTATTTATGCCTGACTGGACATAAGTGGTACATAGCTATCCATATTAAGAGTGATGGGAATCTAATCATTGCACCTGATTCTTGGAACTTCTCATAGATGGATTTGAGTATCTTGGCCATGTATTGGGACCAGTGGTATATCTTTCCTATGCTTTCTATGTGGTCAACTACTCCCAACATGTCTAGCTTCAAGTCACAGCTGCATCCTATGATAGTTAGGCTGCGGGACATGATTTTGGCCACCATTTTAGGTGTGGTGGCTTGGACTTTCCCTATTATTAACCCCTTTGATTTCTTCCCTGTCATTGTTCCCATTAGTCTTTCAACTAACCCTTCCTTGATCCCTATAGGAACAGGGTCTCCCTTGTTGGATAGCCGAATGAGCTTGTAAATAGCTTTGGCTGATATTTCCACCAATGTGTCGAAGTAAAACTTCCCATTCTGGTACCGGTTGATTATGAATATGACAATGGTTTCCTTCATTCCTCCAAAGATTTCCATGAGGGGTGCATTCAGAAAGTTCATAATGGTGCTATTATTTACCTTCTGTGCTTCCTCTACCATTTTTTACTGACCTTGGTAAGCCCATTCTTTGATTTTTATCCAATGTTTCACCGACAAACCTTCCTACACTTTCGCACTTTTAATGTTTCTTAATCGTTTTACTAGTGGACTTACGACCGATTCTAGCTCTTTTATTTTGGCTTTCGTGGATCTGGTTTTTTTGGGGCCATTTTGTCGGTTGTCTGTTTGGCTCTCTTGGTAGTTAATTTGCTCAAGGGGGTCTGGTAATTCTGTCATGCTAAATATTGATGAAATAGTATGTGATTTTCAACTGGTGTAGTATTTATAGGCAAAGCAGATGGTGATGTTGTTGATGGTGTTATTAATGACATATTTTATGGTAAAGGATGCTCTAATGAAGTTTGAGTTAATACGTTCTAGTTTCAGCGCTCCCTCTGATTGTAGTCATGATGAGTTGATTTGACGTTTTGGTCCTCTTGTCGATGATGAAGGTATGGTTGATCTGTGGTATGTTAATGGTAAAAATGTCGATTATTGTCGAATGGTATACTATGCCTGTCAAAGTTCATTTTGATTTTTCTTGATTCTTGTTGGGTTTTTAGGTTTTTTCCTTTTATAGGTTTTTGTAACAATTATAAAACTATTTTTTTTTAGTTTTGGTATTCTTTAGTCGGGCACCATTTACCAGGTTCCAAAATATTGTGCCTTGTAATGTTCTTAGTCGAACTAATCCATTAGCATTGATTTATTTGATAATATATGGTCCTATCCATTATGTGTGTGACTTTTTAGTTTTTCCTTTCACCTGACTCTTTTATAGTAGTGCAAGGTCTCCGATCTACAAATTCTTGTTTTTGATGTTTTGGTCGTGCCAATCCTTCTGTTGTCGCTTCTAAATTTCTTGATGTTGTATAGCAAGTAGTCGATGTTCATCTAGTTTGGCTAATTGCATTAGTTGATCCTTTCTTGCTTCTTCGACATTGATATGTAAGATGTCAAATATTACCGATGTTTGCTATCGAAAATGTAAAGGAACAACTGCTTCTTGGCCATAGACAAGTCGAAAGGGTGTTTGGTTGGTCGAACGTTTATATGTTGTTCTGTACGCCCATAATACCATAGGGATTTTCTCATCCCAATCATCTTTTTTGGTATTTCATATTTTTGTTAAACCTTTTG
This sequence comes from Pseudotsuga menziesii, assembly GCA_001517045.1. Taxonomy (NCBI): domain Eukaryota; kingdom Viridiplantae; phylum Streptophyta; class Pinopsida; order Pinales; family Pinaceae; genus Pseudotsuga; species Pseudotsuga menziesii. The sequence goes on along the minus strand of LPNX011094959.1, from coordinate 131,257 downwards.
TCAATTTTTTATTGAATGCTTCTATTGGTCCATTCGAATGAGGGTGATAAGCTGTGCTTCGTTGATGGTCGATTTTGAACTATTCTATTAGTGCTGTAATTGTTTTATTGATGAAGTGTTAGCCTTGGTCACTGATTAAGGTTATAGGACATCCAAACCTAGTGATGATGTTTTCATACATGAATTTAGCCGCTATATCACTAGAATAGGTATCGACGAGTTCTACTTCTGCCCATTTAGTGACATATTCAACTGTTATTATGATATACCTTGCGCCTATCCTTTTTGTTGGTACTGTAAATGGACCTATAAAGTCAATAACCCATATTTCGAATGTGAGGCTTGGGTTTACTAATATTAAGGGAATTTCTATACTAGGTAGCCGTCGACCTAGACATTGGCATCGATCACATTTGCTCACAAAAATTTTACAGTCTTTGTATAGCACTGGCCACCATAGTCCTGATTGTTGGATTTTCTTTGCAGTTGTATCCGATTGAAAATGTCCTCCTGCTATTCCATAGTGTGCTTCATGCATAATTTTTTCTTGTTCATTTTCTAACACACATCGACGAAGCACTTCGTCTAAACCCATTTTGTATAGGAATCCATTGATTAAGGTGTATGGGGCTGCTTTCATGGCTAATTGTTTTTTTTCTTACTGTTCATGCCTTCTGGTGCTTGGCCATTCTCTAGAAATTGCGTCATTTCCTCTAATTATGTAGGAATAGCTTCTATTCGGAATAAGTGTGCATCTGGCATGTCATCTTCGACTCCTGTCAGCTCGTCCTTTGTGTCAATTCTCGACAAATGGTCAGGCCCGACATTCAATCGTTCTGGTCAAACTACATCTTTGAATTCAAATTCAAATTCTTGGAGTAGTAATAGCCAGCAGTAGATTCACCCATGATGCAAAGGTTTATTGATGAGGTATTTTAATTCTTGATGATCTGTGTATAATATGAGGGGGTTATCCAGTAGGTAGTATCAATATTTTTGAAGAGCAAAGACCATCCCTAATGCCTCCCTTTCTGTCGTGGAGTAGTTGCATTCATATTTGTTTTTATTTTCTACTACTGTATATGATTGGGTATTCCATGCCATCTTGGCCCGGTTGTGCCAAGATTGATCCTATTGCTAAGCCCGAGGCATCAATATGTGTTATGGAGAGAAACTTCCTATGGCTTGGGGTGTACCACAATAGATAGAGAAACTGCAGAAATCAATCCCTTCCCAATATGAAAGAGAAATAAAGCATCTAACACTAAAGGATCTCGAATAATACCTTATTCTGGACTGTTGGAGTAGATCCTCGTTGAAAATTTTCTAATCCCTCTTATGTTAGCAATTTTCTCTCAACAACAGAAAACAAGACAAGCATGCTATATAATATGGTGTTAGATCTACTATAGCATATATAATTAATAATGTATAAGAAATTAAATACATACATGGATACAATATTTATTTAAATGCACATAATTGGACAAGAAAAGATATTTCTATTAATAAAATCAGATATTACACAAGTGACAACCTCTGTCGGCACTTCTATGAACTAGAGAAACTAAGTCCTCCACCACATCAATCCTCCATCTCTCGATAGCAAGATCATAAGTAAATGCAAGATTGGGAAGAAAAAAAAGTACTCCAAGGGACAAAGGGATGAATATGCAAGTACAAGAAAGCTACAAAAACAATGGACTATAGTTCTCTTTCTCTTCAATTCCCCCCTTCAATGTATCCAAGGGGTTCCTTATATAGTACTCCAATGGGGTAATGGAAGGTCAAATCCAAGCGATCTTAAGGCATATGGAAGGCCAAGAGACAAGTGATTCAAATCCACATCAAGGAAAAATCCAAAAATATTTTGACTTATGCACACATCTCGATGTACATGGGTTTAAGGTCAATATCCATGTAAATACATGAGAAAGGGATTAAATGTCACATACAACAAATAATAGGTGTTTTTAGGGATGATATTGGAAACATCAAAGGCACAATATTGGTACATGGGGTCCAAAGAGTCTGCAGAGGGATAGGGAAGGCCATAAATGTGTGATGAACCATGTGTGGTAAATGTGTGAGGTCAGAGGGGTAACATGATGGCCCAAATACATTATAAATCCATACCATAAGTGGAGTGATGAAGAACCAAGTGGAAGAACCAGCCATCCATCAGTATAGTACAATAATCAATCTCTGCATATGACTGCAAATACATATAGTGGTCCCGGATACATAAGAATATAATGGCCATGAATAGGCATGATACAAAATATGACATGTGTGGTCATCACCACGTACAATATATAATAGATCAAAATATCCATGATGAAGATATACAAAGGATCAATATGTCCATAATGGCTGAAGACATCTGACATACTTTGGAATAAAGTCACACGCATTGAAATCTCATGAATACTGGCACGATCAAGGAGGTAGCATATGTGGAATGCCACCAATATGGAAATTCTTCTACACACACCACTACGAGTACATGTCCTACTATGTGAATAGAGGTGTCGAGGTCGAACATAGTAGTCCATCATCTAATTATTGGTCATTGATGTATATCATTAACAAATGCGAGGTCACCCATTGATAATGAAAATGGGAATCAAGGTACTAGAGTGCAATCTAACAAGTGCAAATAAATGTGTTGAGGTTAAACACTTGAAAGAATCCATCTATAAGGGGACATTGATGTATTCCCAAAACTATCGATGGCAAGAGAACCTACCACTGATGACTGTAAGTCTTAAGGCACTCAAATGACTCTAGAATCCTATCCCAGAATAAATTATCTGAAGGCGATGGGATGGAATATGCTAGAAGGAGGGAATTAAGGAATCCCCCATCAACCAACATGAGGTACTCAACAATGATGTATAATGTGGAAGGACAATATGTGCACAAAACGGTAATAGTACCAAGAATGGACGACATGTAAAGTTAAGAAAATTGATGAATGACCGACTTAGGCTTCAACTTACTTCAAACAAGAGCATAAACGTGAATGGTGACTGAATGTAGGCAGCATATACTCGATATACAAAACTAGGACATCTCTAGGACATAGGAGGAATCAACAAAGGATCCATAGGGATTGGAAGCTTAACCAGTCGGTGGAGATAAAATCAAAGAAATGAGTACTACTCCTAAACTCAAACTATTAACCCAACCAATGGATGTGATATACAGTGCTCTGTTCGAAGGCGGCAGGACTTGACTACTGCTAAAGATAACATATTTTCCTATCTGGATTTTTGGTTTTTTAATTTTTTTTTGTGTGTATTTTATATATGCACCCAAAAAGACATGTTTTTGGTGGGACAACACATAGTGACAATCTGTCATGTATATGCAGATGTAGGACCATGACGGCCAGATGGCTTTCCTAGTCATTGATGGAGGGGGAGGGGTGATGATATTATGGATGCATATGTGGAGCAAACGATCCAAAGAATCCACACGAACTTTGTTCATTTGACACATAGAGTACCCAATGGTGCAAGTTGAGGACTTTCCTAAGGACATGCAGTTCCAAGTGGTTGGAGTACCACGAGCATGGGTTCAACTATTTAGTCGACTAGCTAGAGCCGTAGTGTGCTATCATGATCAGAACCCTCCTCCACCTCAGGCTTAGAGGCCTAGGCGTATACATTTTGTATGACCATGCAGTATGTTTTCGGTGGCTCGGAAGCCCCAATTTTGGATATGACACTTATATTATGACGTCACTTTTTGAATTTAATGAAAAAACTTTTATGATGATCGATTTTATTTTATTTACATGTGTGTAAAATGTGTTTCTGACATGCTTATAATATGTGAAACAAATGCCAATCTAACACATAATTAGCATATGAGTCAGCAAATTGATTAAAAATTCTTAGAACATGGATGTATGTTATCCTCTCAAATTTTTGTTCTAGCAATCTAACACATAGAATATTAGTAATAATGTTGAATCCCTAATACAATACAAGCCATTAAGCTATGAAATCACTAATTGCAAATCAAGACATACCTCAAGAGAATGAACACCATGCGAAATGGAATCATGCAATAAATCAATGATGGCACTATATTCAGCAACATTGTTTGAAGATGGCTGTAAACATACACCTCCTAAATAAAACACTTGACCCGTAGGAGTATATATCACCCAAGAATCCGAAGCTAAGTTTTGAGTGTGGCAGCTAGCACCATCAGCGAATCCTATGTAAACAGAAGATTCCATCGACATCTGCCATAAGAAACGAAAGCTAATTAAAAAACCCAATCACCATAAAAAAAACCTAACTATGCAATGAAAAAATATACAATAATATACAAAAATCATCCCTGGCTGAAGATCATGCATAGCATTTTTTGAGATAGAGCCCATTTCTAGGCTCCACCAAGGCTATCCCTTCATAATCAACTATCTCATATGTGCCTTTCTTTAATACTCATTTAACCACGTAAGGACCAAGCCACACAGGATTAAATTTCCCCTCCCCCAAGGGTGCTTTAGCTTGATCTCACAAAAGGACCAAGTCACCTTCACTAAACTTCCTTGGATGGACATACTTATCATATTGGACCTTAACGAGACACTTATTAACCCCTAGAGCCATTAAGGCATCTCGGGGCTGCTCATCAAGCTTCTCTAAGTGGAGCAAATGCTCTTCCAAGGTGGAAGTGTCTAGTAAAAGCTCCACAGCTAGTTTCAAAGAAGGGATTTCACATTCAATCTGTAAAACTAACTCCACCCCATGCACAAGTTGGTAGGGAGAAAAAATGGTGGTAGTATTAATTGTGGTTCTATAAGACCACAAAGTAGGATACAACATGATATGCCAATTAGTCTTGCTTTGTGTGATGGTTCATTGGAGAATAGAATTAAGTGATTTGTTCACTACTTCAACTTGTCCATTTGCTTGAGGGTAATAAGAAGAGGAGTGCTCTTGCTTATATCCTAACTTGGAAGCCAACTCTTCCATCATTTTGTTATGAAAGTGCCTACCATGGTTAGTGACAAGCTCTTTCAGAATGCCGAACTGGGTGATAATCTGGTTGAAAATGAAATGCATGGATATCTCACCATTGGATTTAACTATGGGCATATCCTCTTCCCATTTCATGAAGTAATAGAAATCTATAATAATATGATGATGCCCCCCATCCAAAGCTGGGTTGCAATCCATAAAATTAAGCCCCCAGTTGATGAAGGGACCGATGGTGAAAATAGGATGTAATGGGGCTAGACACGAGCACATATTATGTGCAAACACCTGGAAAGGGTGGCACTTCTTGACTGCATTAACATAATATTTGAAGATGGACGACCAAAAATAGATGGCTCTCAATATTTTTTTGGCTATAGAAAGCCTAGATAAATTACCACCACACACCCCTCCATGGAAATCATTAAGTACAACCTCAGCCTCATTATGGGTTAAAAAATGACGTAAAATGAAATCTACCCCATGGTGGTACAAAGTGTTATCCACTATAAGGTAGTTCTTAGCTATATGACATAATCGTCATCGCTCATCCTGTGAGAGGTGAGTAGGGACCTTCAATGTTTGCAAATACACGATGATATCCCTGTACCAAGGGTCCATAGTTGAGATGAGGAATATATGCTCATTGACAAAAGAATCCTCATAAACCTCCTCCTCCTCCAAGTTTGGAAAATCAAAAAAGAGCTCCACGAAGATTAATGATTTCTTTAATTTCACCGAAACGAATTCGAGATCAAACTCTTGCAAAATCACAATCCATTTATTATATTTTCCCCCAATCATTCTTCTAGTGAGGACGAATTGAAATGGATTGATATGAGCTATGACCAAAGTTTGGTGAAGGAGAATGTAATGTCTCAAATGTTGAACTGCATGAATGGTGGCCAAGACTAGCTTCTCCACATGGGAATAGAGAAGTTCCATATCTATAAGGTTTCGGCTCAAATAATATATGACATTCTCATGTAGCTCCACATCCTCTTGAACCAAAACCATACCATCTGTCTCCTAAGACGTGGCCACATAAATCAAGAAATCACGGTTATAGTCTGGTGGAATAAGCATGGGATCCATTTCTAAGGCTCTCTTAAGAGAATAGAAAGACTCCTGGGCTCACTCATCCCAGTAAAAAAGAGTGTCCTTCTTCAAAAGACGCATAAATCCTTTATTCAAGTTGGCAAAATTAACCACGAATCTCCACAAGAATTTCTCCATTCCTTGTAAACATTGAAGGTGTCTAATATTACACGGGGGAGACAATTGAATTATTTCCTCAACCTTTAAGGGATTGACTCTAATACCCTCCTTGGATACGATGAATCCTAGTAAATGACCAACAGTCACCCAAAAGATGCACTTATGAGGATTTAAACGAACTTGATAATGACGACATATTTTGAACACTAATCTCAAATGATATGGATGATGCACTCTCAAATGAGAGTGAGCAGTGAGATCATCCAAATATACTTCGATAATCTTTTTAAGATCATGAAAGATTAAGGTCATGGCCCACTGAAATGTAGCTTTGGAGTTTTTAAGACATAAGGGCATTTTCTGATATGCAAAAGTACCCCAAGGACAAATAAATGCAGTCTTATGTTGATCCTCAGGATTAACTTGAATCTGATTATATCCTAAAAAACCGTCCATAAATGAAAATAACTCACTTCCTGCACACTCATCTAAGATCCAATCAATAAATGGTGTGGGGAAATTATCCTTAGGACAAAATCGATTTAAGTCATGGAAATCAGTGCATATTCGGATCGATCCATGCTTCTTATCCACCAGAACGGGATTGAAACCCAGTTTGTCAAGGGAACAGGATAGATAAAACCAACTTTAAGTAGTTTCTCTATCTCAGCTTTAATGCGGGTGCTTTTCTAGTATTCACTGCACACAAATGTTGTTGAACCGATTTTGCATCTAGATACGTCTTGATCTCATGTTTGACAACACGAGGGTCTATACCCAGCATTTATTCACAAGACCAAGCAAAAATGTCATGAAACTCTTTAAACAACTCGGTATACTACTTGATCTCATCGGGGGAACAAATCACCCCAATGTAGACATTCTCAACCTTGCCAAGATGATGAGAAATATTGATAGGAATTGTTGGTGACAAATTAGCCATGTTTCCATTATCCATCTGACTAGGAGAGATTAATGGAACCATGGGGATACCAATATTATCACCAAGAATATCCCTAAATTCATCACACTCCATATGATTGAGATTAGGAAGGAAATACGATCGATGATGCGATTCTTCCCAAGGTTTCTCAACCCTAGACATGGCCTCAAGAATAGCTTCATCCGATGGAAAAACATCATCGACGAAATCATGTGAGTGAGATGACTCTACTGCCCATGCAGGCAGCACATACGAGTCCTCCTCCTCCATCTAGGAAGAGGAAGGACTAGGCTCTACAACATGATCAATATTATCTTGATACGCCACCATTGTTGTAGGAAATGACACATCTGTCTCAACAAGCACACTTGAAGTACTCGGTGAAGGAAGAATCCAAGGATCTTCCATATGGGTAGTGTGAAAAGACATCAAATTCAATGAGGATGAAGTCCTACCAAGACTAGAACCATTCATAAGAATAGGCACAGGACAACTAAAGGTTCTCATAAGTGAAGGATACATACCCACACCCACATTCTCAGTTGCTGGTTGAGAATGATCGACAATCAGGATAGAAGCTCTCGATGATGCATTAACACTCAGATTATGGAATGAATTTTGATCAAACGTAACAATATTCCCATTAAACAGAAAGCATACCACTTGAAATAAGGAATAAGCTATGGCTTTCATACTATACATCCAATTCCTACCAACCAAAATATTGTATTCAAAAGGCACATCAAAAGTCATCAATATGTTGGCAGATTGAGACAACGTGGGAGAACCTAAGCCCTTCCAACAAGACAAAGACATCACAGAAGCAGCAGAAAATTCATCAATGATAGTACACATGATGGTGTTGTTGAGACACTCTACATGAATCAAAAGAGACACGTAGTAAGGAAAGTGAGATTGTACTCCCATGGTTTCAGATTTGATAATGGAAGAAGAGCTATCATCACTAACCCCAAGAGAAGACAACAAGTATTTCCTCTATGGAGGACAGGTTTGAAGCACTTCTAACGCGAACATCACACAAGGAGTCTGGCCCAAATCCTCGACAACTGAATAGTTTTGGGCAGCTCGGGCATTAGGATTGTGCCCCAAACGCTTTAAGACTCCCTTAGGAATGCGAGGTGGAGCTTTAGGTTTATTCGTAGGCTTTTCGATTCATAAAGAGATCTCGGGTGGGGAAGATTCTTTCCCAAGGTTTGGTTGTGACGAACCATAATCTTTCACACAAGTCACAACTTTATCAGCTCTCACCATGTTGATGCAACCGTGATCACTAGCGGCCTCCGAGGGGTTTCGAGTTCCACCAGATGCACAACCAGGATGAATAGTCCTCGAGTTCATATTTTTATTGTTGGGTAAAGGATTAGTAAACACAGTTGGGCCCTGTTCTATGAACTTCGAGGAATCCTCCATACAAGGGCATAAGTGAGTGAGGTGGTCGTCCTTACACAATTTACAAGGAAACTTCACCTTACGTTTAGACTAATTGTCCCCCCCAACATTATTAGTGTTCTTGTCATTATTATTAGCATTTTCATTCTTATTCCCTCACTTATGATTATTTTTTCCCTTTTTTAATTCCTCCCAGGCTGCTGGTTGCCTTTCGGGTTAGATGATTGCATGGAGAGTACACTCGTCGATTGGGTAGGTTGAGATGAAGCCATAGCTTGTCCCGATGTAGACTGGTTATTCAATAATTTGCTCACTTGTTTTGTAACCGAGTCCACAGGTTTGGTGCTCATAGAGCCAACAATACCATCGACATGTGGCCCAGGCTTGACCTTGGGGTCGAAATTGTATCTTGGAGCATTAGGTATAATCTCATACAAAAGTTTGGATTGAGCATAGATCAAATCCAACTCTTAAGACCTAAAGATAGCTTGTTCCGTGTTTTGAACATTAGATGTAGAAAAATCCTTCGCGATGTAAGGTAACAACAATTTGAGGAACCATTCAAGAATAAAATCTGGTGGTATAAAGGATTTAATTAATTGTTTCCATCTACGCCACTCTTGAATATGATCTAAAATGTGTGTGTCTTTGTCTTAACAGAAGGTCGAAAAGAGTTCAGTATAGACGTTGTAACGTATGAGTAGATGGAAATGACTATTGAAAGTCATGACAAGGTCATCAAACGTAGCATAAGCCCCCCCGGTAACTCTATATACCATTTCACTACAGGACCCATGAGGGTGCATTGAAATATCCTCAAACAGATGGAATTGTCATGTAAGGAATTGGAAGGGCACCAAAGGTGGAAAGTGGTGACATGCTCACCAGGATATTCACTAGCCTTACCTTCAAACTTGGGAATGTCTAAAGGAATATTGTTAGGGACTGTCAGCCATGCTGGGTTATGAGACATAGGATCATTCATCAATCTCGATAAATCAGGTAAGTTCAATGTTGTAACGAAAGGATCCTGGGTTGAGCTGGTCGATGCCACGCTCCCTGGTAGTTTTGGTTCATGTAAGGTTGATTTCTATAAATACCATGGCCTTGGCCATAATAACCTCCTCCCATTTGACCCATGAAGGGCTACATGGAAGCATTGTATTATGGGGTACCTTGATTATGAGGTGCTACAAATCCATAATTGGAAGAGTAAGCGGGTTATCGATACCTGTACCCATACGGTTGATATTTTTTTCCATACTATGGTCCATAAGAATGTCCATGAGAAGCTCCATAAGGTGTTCCATGGGATGTACCATGAGAAGGTCCATAGTTAGGGATTAGCGGGGAGCTCCATGAGCTAGAACATGAGACAATCCAGAAAAAGGTACATGCCTGGTGACACAACAGGAGTTACTCAGCTCTGAGATACTACCGTGTTAACAGTTGTAGAACAAACATGGCTAGTAGCAACATTTCTCCCTGAAGGCCCACGTGAACTAGGGGGAGGATGGGTCGTTAAGAACACATTCGAAGGAACAAGGTTTGAAAATGAAGGGACATGTAAAGGAATATAAGTGGTGTTCCCAATGTTCGCTCGTCTCGGTTCTGGTATCCACATAGGATTACTAACATTAGGCCTAGGATGAGCATGTGAAGATTCCTCCACCACAGGGATGGAAGGCGCAATGTGACTAGTGCCCCCAAATATCTCTACATGGAAAGGAATGGGAGTTCCCCCAAGCATAGTGCTAGGGTTAAATTCTGACTCAGCATGATATGCCGGATTAGGTGTAGGGATATCAGGCATGCCATATCTAACATGACTAGTTCTTGTGGGTTCATAGTGAGTCTTGTCATTTGGAAGCCAATACCGATGACCTGTGAATGAGGGATCATAACTAGATCGTGAAGGGTGATCATGTGGTGGATCATATGTGCTAGTAGGATCTTCCTTCCCAACCTTATGAGGTGGAGAGGACATCTTTGGAATCTCATCCTCATGATCTCCCATGGTGTGTGAATCAAAGTGAGAAGTAGTCTGCCCGGGCTAGCTGGTTTCCTCTCCCAAAGGAGGAGAAGACATGGAAGGAGGAAGTCCTGCTAAGCGATGAGAATGGTGAGGTGCCACACCTGAATCCACAATGACTCAAATAATAAAAGACTCAACATAATTACACAAACCATAGAAAAACTAGCGTTCATAGAGTATACACCTAAAAATGTAAAGCCAAATCACAAGCAAACCAAGGGTAGGATATGTGAGCTCCCGAATGAAGCAGGTATGTCTCACCTAGGAGAGGCTTGAGACTCCCATACAGAACAAGCAGAGGTTCATAACCAATTATAGTGTCCCTCATCTTCAACACATATAGAGACTGTGCTGTCCAACCCCTACCTATCTAGGACACCTGCAAAATAACCTCTACAAATACCCCCCCGATAACCTAGGTAAGGAAACTAAGTTCACCTCAATATAATCAATGCTCAGGTGGACAGACATAGCTATGATTGACCGTATGGGCAGGGAAACAAAGCCTGAATCTTGAAAGCACAACTAGTACCCTAGGGGTGCACTAGACAATACCCACACAATACCTCAAAGGCCCCCAGATACAAATACAATATTGTAAATATCTTCGATGCTAATCAATCACAATCAGGGGTCATCCCAATCATAATTTCTCACACTGCCTCATGCTTAACTCCCTTGTAAGATGAGGATCTTGAGAAACACTAATTATATAAAGGATTTCACACTCTCACCTAGACAGACACCTAGTTGTTTTGTTTAGTGGTCTTGGAGAATTAACTCACAATCACTAGTGGAAAATGAGAGATTAATGACCAAAAAAATGACCAAAATCTGCATATCAATGTCCACTTTTGGTTTGGCGATCACTGGTTGCTAATTTACGGTCTTTTATTACGCGACCAAAATTGGTCATTTATAGCTTGTCAGTTGGTCATTAATTTGGTCATATATTTGGTCATTAATTTGGTCATATTTGAATCAATGACCAAATATATGACCACATTTATGACCAAATTAATGACCATATGGAAAACTAGAATATGACCAAATTTGGTTGCATATTAAAAGATTGTAAATTAGCCACCAAAACTGCTTTTTGGTCATTGATATGCGAATTTTGGTCATTTTTTTGGTCATTTATATCTCATTGTTTGGTCATGCATCTCTCAATTTTTTTTTATTTTATATATGAATTTTGGTCATTAATCTCATTTATTGGTCGCTAATTTAGTCATTTTTAGTGGTTATTATGTTTTAGTAGTTTTAATCGTGTCCATTATTAATCAATATAAATTTTTAATATGATATTATATTTAAATTAAAAAGAGAATCATACATTATTTATCATCATCTAATACACATTTGAATTATGCAAATATAAAGTGCAACCATATAAGTTTTAAACCGCACAAATTATATTATATGAAATGTCAAGTATTACAATAAATGAGTTTTCTCAAAAACTATCTCCATATATCTTTACATGAAAATCATCTAGTACACTGATGACTTTTCAAAATATTGCATTGGCTAAACCATCCCACTTGTACTTGGTTGCTAAGCCATACTTGGATCCCGCGACAGCTTCAAAACCATACTTAGCAACTTGAAACCCTCAGTAATAGGCTCTTCATACTCAATGGAAAAGCATCAACAACATAATCTTCATACTCAATGGCCCACTTTCTGAGCTTTCTATCTGTGCACGTGCTTTTGTATTCGCACTGCATGTGCTTCTGATCTTTTTGAGCTTTATATCTGTGGACGTGCTTCTATATCCACATTGCACCAGCCTCCCTCTTCATGTTTTTACAAAGCTTGCGAGTAAGGTTACCTGCAAACAACACATGTTAAGCAATAAATTATGTTGCTCGGTAAAAATAAAAAACAAATAACTAAAAAATGTACATAGTAATTTCACAAGATTTAACATGGCAAAAAGAAACAATTCCAACAAATAGTTATATATGTGGTTATTATAACAAATACAAAAACACTTCTAATACCTATGAAGGAAGTCCAACTCCATTGTATTGCCTAGTAGCTCTTTCATGGATATGATGGCTTCCATAAAAGTTCAATACTTGACAACCTGATTGGGTTTTTACAAATATTTTGAGACATTACTAGTAGTTTTCATCTCCCTAAAATTTAGTAGGAACATTTATTTTAGTAAAAATGCGTCAGGTTACATACAATGGGATGCAGAATTATTTATCTCAAGAAATTGTTTTCAGAGCTGCAATCATCTCTTGGCTGCTGAATTCTTCTTTATCATCACTTACAATAACTGTCACTATATTTGGACTTTGTGAAGGGAAAACATCTTCTCTTCCATAGCTGGAAGGACTCCTCCCCATCTTTTCACTTCCATCATAGACAATCCCTCTCAATATCAGTGTCTTATGCATTCCTCCAATCATCTCTTCATAGATTGTATATCCTTTTTCCCCTAGAAACAAATACATATTGGCTATATCCAAGCCCCATAGAACATACAAGTACGTGCAAATCACCAAATATAACTTTTAGTAATACAGATCTCACTCAACAAGAATTTATTGCATGGGCTTCGTTTGAGCTAGAAGTGCTTAACATGCACTCGCCAAAGACCAAATCCATCCAATTAAATTTAGAGGCAAAGAACTATCTATAATTTTATCACCTTAAAGCTTGAGATATTGAAGCATGAAGAGGCAACACACACAGCCAGGAACAATTTTGAGAGTGAAGCACATGGCATCTTAAACCTCTCATTCTCAATTTCCATCTCAGCTCATGTGCTTTGGGTGCCTGTCAAAATAGTACCCAAGTAAAATCTTAAAAATATGGCCAAAAGTGCTTAACATGCACTTGCCAAAGATCAAATCCATCCAATTAAATTCAGAGGCAAAGAACTATCTAGAATTTTATCACCTTAAATATTTAGATCTTGAAGCATGAAGAGCTAGCACACACAGCCGGGAACAATTTTGAGGGTAAAGCACATGGCATCTTAAACCTCTCATTCTCAATTGCCATCTCAGCTCATGTGCTTTAGGTGCCTGGCAAAACAGTACCCAAGTAAAATATTAAAAAGATGATAGGACTAATCAGTATTCAATGATAGTCATGAATCCTGATTCTATTATACTAATAGAGAGTTGTCATGGATCCCTAATATTTGGAACAAATAAAGTTAGCTCTTGTACTCCTTTCTAAAAAAATGTTAGCAACGCCATTTTAATGTCATGCAATTGGAGCTAGTAAACAGGTTCCTTAATCAACAAACAATATTTTTTTGTATTTTTAGGAGGCTAAATACCACTCCTATAGTGACATAGAACATATACCAATTACTGAAAATGACATCTAGAATTGAAACTTACAGTGGATATATTCTTGACTGTATAGGCCAAGCAATGGGGGTTAGATGCTTCTACATCCTCCACTAGGAATCGAGAATTTTGTGGACCTCTCAGTTTTCTCATGTTTTTTTCTTAGCCCCTCTACACCCCAGTGATAATTGATATGAGAATCATAATCTGGATTTGGTTATATGGGGGAATCTAGACTATCACCAGATGTATATAGAAGTTGGCTCCCACTGCTGCAAATTAGAGCATCAAATGCAGACAATTTTACTCCAATAGACTGAAGCATAGAAAGAGTTTCTAAAACTGTCAATGTAGTTGATAAGATGAATCTAGGAGATGGGAAGTTGCCAACAGAGCGAACTACATTCATAATATCTTGGATAATAATAGCTAGTTTACTAACAAGGGGTTCTCCACTAGCATCATAGTAATCCATTGCAATATCAAATAGACGCTTTCTTCTCCTGAGAGGTAGTTTCCCCATAGAATTAAAGCTATTATTTTGATCAATATTTTTTTTTTCTTGTATCATTTGCTTCTTGCAGTTTAGATTGACTATTCTTAGTCTTCTCTATGATCATCCCAATTCAATAAAAAATACCCTCCCCATTATCTTCATTTTGAAGAAGCTTATCAAGTTCAGTAGTGTTATTAAGTGAATTTGAGCAAGAAGGTTTATATGCATATAATGAGAGTCTAAGGGATGTATATGGGTCATCCTTGAATGAACCAGTGTCTGATTCAAAATCCATATTTTCATTGAAGTCATTTTCACTCTGCCATTGTGGGTGTCTCATTCTGCATTCGGAAATCCTTGAAAAATATATTTTAGAATGTTGTGGCCAAGAATAGAAATGAATGTTCTTCAAACCATTTTTTCTACATTCAGTCCAAAGTTTCTTATCATCTACTAGTCTGTACAAAGCAACTACAATTTCCTTTTCATTATGCGAATCTACCAGCAACCATTCTTCAATGTTTGCACAAGAATGAACCAATTTGTAAGGAAAAAATAGAGAGCAATTGATGACGTTAGATCCAATCATACTTTTAGTTTTGAAGGTAGAATTTTCAATATACCTGTTTAATGTCTACATGTCCCCCATTCTGTGGAAACCATAGGCAATCCATGTGCAGTTGCCTGCATTTAAACAAAGTGGGAGAATGACATGCTTTATTCTTTTTACACAACTAAAAATTCTTTTAGATCAAATTGTTAGGTCAAAGACCTTGATATTTTGAATCATAAAATCTAAAAATATTAAAATATTCAAAATCGTTTCATCTTAAAGATGAAATTTTCTATCAATAAGAAGAGCAATAATGGATAATTTCTTTTATAATTTGAAAGGAAGTTTTATAAACCTTGGTTTTTGCAGCAATCCTATATATATCATAAACTTCTGATTTCTTGTGATGTTTGGGATATGCCACTTCTCCAAAGAGATCATACTTATCAATAAGCTTCAGGACAGTGGTCAGTACAGTGGCACTTGCTGCAGGCAGTTAATCAATATCGTCTCGATTGCCCATAATCAACATCTACATCTTTCAAATGGATAACTAAAATATAAGTTATACATAAGAAGGGAAAAAAATACCTCTAAAGAAAAAGCTAAATTTAGAAATCAACAGAAGAAATACCAAGTTTTCTAGCTTCCTCAACTTGGCACATTCACCAAAATCCTTGACTAGAGTGGTCATGTTCTTCTTGGGATAGGGTCGAGCAAGAGCCAAAATAATGGGTTTTGAAATGATTGTTCAAAAACTATGGGATCTAAAAAACAAAAAAAAATGCTATTATGGAGTGTGACGAATATAATTTTTCAAGTATATGAAATCTTAAATGGTGGAGAATAATTAAACCTTTCCTTGCCGCTTACCTCACCCCATAAAGGAGACTCAAGAAATTGAGTAGAATCATTATTTGAATCATTATCTGTGTTTTCATCTTGCACTATAACATTGCTAAAGTCCATTCCAGGAGGTATAACCTGCAGGCTACAACAAAGTATATTATGTACGATGAGAATTTTCGTATGCTTATGACAGCATGTACACCTTTCACCCAGGAAGCCCTGGAATAATTATCAATGCAGAATAGGATTTCCACATTTAAGAATGAAACATACTGCCTACAAATTTATATAAGCAGATGTGTGAAGCCCAAGGTAAGAAACTAATAAAAATGCAATTTAATTTCAATGGGAGTATGATCCTTTGCATGTACCGTCATTCGAGGTATATAATGACCATAACAATTGACACCACACTTGGCACGATGTCTGATTTTTTTATTTAGTTCCAAATCAAAACCATCATGCATGCCCCATTGGTCTTCAATTTTTTTCCTTGTAATTGTGACCACAAGCTCAGCATAATCAATGCACAATTCTTTAGCTTCAATCCTATGCATGATCATAGATGGAAGGACTCCTCCACATATTTTCACTTACTCTCAAAATTAGTGCCTTATGCATTCCTCCAATCATCTCTTCATAGTATGTATCTCCTTTTTTCCCTAGAAACACATACATATTGGCTAAATCCAAGCCCCATCGAACATATAGGTACCTGCAAATCACCAAATCTAACTTTTAGTAATACAAATCTCGCTCAACAAGAATTTATTGCATGGGCTCTGTTTGAGCCAGTGCTTAGCATGCACTCGCCAAAATGCCAAATCCATCCAATTAAATTCAAACAGAAAGAACTATCTAGAATTTTGTCACCTTAAATCTTGAGATCTTGAAGCATGAAGAGGCAGCACACACAGTCGGGAACAATTTTGAGAGTAAAGCACATGGCATATTAAACCTCTCATTCTCAATTTCCATCTCAGCTCATCTGCTTTGGGTGCCTAGAAAAACAGTACCCAAGTAAAATATTAAAAAGATGATAGGACTAATCAATATTCAATGATAGTCCTGAATCTTGATTCTATTCTACTAATATAGAGTTGTCATGGCTCCCTAATATCTAGAACAAATAATGTTAGCTCTTGTACTCCTTTATAAAAAAATGTTAGCAATGCCATTTTAATGTCATGCAATTGGAGCTAGTAAACAAGTGCCTTAGTCAACAAACAATATTTTTCTAGATTTTCAGGAGGCTGAATACCACTCCTGTAGTGACATAGAACATATACTAGTTACTAAAAATGACATCTAGAGTTGAAACTTACAGTGGATATATTCTTGACTGTAGAGGCTGTTGGGCTCTGATCTACAAATGTGAATCAGAACTTAAATTTAAATCAATCCGGGTTAGTAAACTTCGAGACACATCCAAGTTTTAGGACTTAGGGGCTAGACTTATCTGGAATTTAGCTAACCGTAAATTAAATTCACTAACAGATGAAAAACACTGCAACTTACAGATACAAAATCCTTTTACAAGGGTGATTTCATTTGTTTCTTCTTAAGCACACAGTATTTGATTTATGAAAGCAAAAAGGACTGAGATTAAAAAGCAATTTAAATAGTAAATCTAACCCTAGGCTACAGACTACAAGATTCTGCTCAATTTCCCAGCGCTGAATGAACAGTCATCAATTAAATTCCTTTATGGGAAATTATTCATAATTCATAATTGTTTTCTTAACACTTCTCATTTAAATAAACAGCAATATATAATGTACTGAAATCGTGGTCTGAACCATTAATATCCTCTACATTTAACCAGTAAAAGAACAACGTTTATCCAATATTGCCAGTGATATACAACACGATAGAAATTGTAGCTTGAACCATGAAATGAAAGAACAGAGTAGTAATAAAATCGATTAGAAACTTAATTGAATTTGTTCTGCAATGATAAACTAGAAACTACAAGATAACACATACCAATAGCACGATTTAATTAACTTGCATCAGAATGAAATCACTGCAATCACCCAATCGCTACACCGGCAATGTAAAAGTGTGTGAACTCAACAATGGGGGCCCTCCAAATCCTTGCTCCACACACAGTTAAATATTTATAGTGCTAAAACTTGATATGCATTCACCATAAATTGTTTACACAGAAATACCACGTAGTTCAGAAGCAGAGTGCGTTCCTCTTCAAAATCGTGGCCCTTCTTCATTGTTTTATGAGGGATTTATACAAATTCAAAACACAACTAGAAATGCCATAATTCTGCAACCTAATTAATGAACATAGCTAACGAGATCCTCATCAGAATCGTGAGACTCCACAAAATCGAAAACTGTTCCTTCTTTTGTGCTGGATGTAGAACAGGTGGCCGCCCTTGACTGAAGTTGACTTGACATCCGTACAGGCCACATCACCTAACCGTTGAATGTTCATCCATCTGTGGACACTAAGGATCCATTCTCTATCTTCCATTTCCCTCCTAGCTGTCCTGCAAATGCTCAATCTTGGAGATAATATGGGAAGTTAGTACATCCCGTAGTCTAAGTAAAAATCCTAGTTAAAATGCTTAAAAAGTCTTAAAACTCAATTTATTAGCAAGCAATGACATTATACCTCTTTAACCAAGGTTCATAGGTGAACTTTAAAGCTTTCTACTCAATATGGATGTTTTATGAAGGAAATGAAAGATATCTAAGAGGAAAAAAGGGGTCAAAAACGGTGCCCAACATCTCCCCCAAGAGGAAACTGCTGCATGTCCTCATGCCAAAAACTTTGACCCTGTTCAAAAACCAAAATTTTACTGCTGATTATTCTGCTTCTAGTCTTCTGTCTGTGATGATGCATCTGTTGATGCCTGAGATGCATAGAGGATCTTCAACCTTTCATACTTAGCCTTGTAAACTTTCCTTTGCTTGTACCATCTATATGCTTGTTTAGTGATGCGTGTTCTCTGAACCTTCAGCTTCCAATTGACTTCTTTTAGCTGCTCATTCTTTTGTTCAAGTTCCTTTAGCTCAAGTTTCAATCTCTTGATCTCCTTACTATTTTTGGAAGTTTTTTTTTCTTCATTTTTATTGGAAGCTGCTCAGAATTTGCATCCATACCCAATTCTCCATGCTTTTGTGCTGAATACTCTTTTTCCTCTTCCATAGCCTGTTGTTCTGAGAAGAGAGAACTTGAACCTTTGGCTAATTCCTGTTTTAACTGCATTTCTTTTTCTTTTTCCTGCTGGTCTAAGAAGAGGTTGATATTCTTTGTTTGCCTGATCACCTCATCAGGATCTAGGATATCTTGTCCTTTTTCAACTGCTGGATCTTCTCCTAGACTCTCCAAAGTCTGTATATGTTCCTCATCTTCTAATGCTGATTGACTTTGAGCTTGCTTGTATTTTATTGACCTTCTCTGATAGGTGGTGAAGAGATGATCTTGTTTTTGATACTATTTTTCTTTCTTCTTCACACTTCTAGTTTGTATCCTTCTCTGAGGCTGTTTTGAACTTGCTGCCTCAGAGCTGTCCTCATCATAAGTAATCAGCAATACTTCCTTCTTTTTCTTCTTCCCCTTTGGCGGTTTGTAGCTTGTTGCCTCAGGGTATGTTAGCATCAGCAATTCATCTTCCTTTGAGCCTTCTTCAAGTAACTCTTCCTGCTCTTCAAATTGATTATGAACTAGAAACCCTGACCATGTCAAATTCTGTTT